>JAAMPD010000069.1:149285-213486 GCA_025266255.1 Trissolcus basalis
AAAAATCGTTCTTTTTCATTGGAATTTGATTTATTATCATCAAATACGATTCGGTCACAAGTTTACTAGGATTCACAGTAAAATTTAGTGGGTTATTTCTTTCCGTGTAAATACTGAAAGTGGAAAATCTACCAAATTAAATCAATCAGTTTTAATTACAATAATTTATGCAATTTTTAAAGTTACACCACATGTTCAAATCACTAACCGAATTTTCAACTTTTATGGATATTAATTTTTCATATTTATAGACACCAGAAAGGACACAATCTGGTTTAAAGGAAAACAAAAAAACATTTCGAAGACAAACTTTTTTCATTTGATTCAAATAATAGACATTTCAATCCGTAATTATTTCACATCTCTATATTTTACGCCAACATCAATCAATAGAGAAAAAGTATGAAAAAATATGAATGTACATATGAAAAAAGAATATAAAATCTTGTGGATTTTATATCAAATTATGTCCAATTAGACTTGTTTCCAGGTTCGAACAAACCGATAAATTTTTTTTCCGGAACACATATATTGTTTTATTTTCAATGAACTAAATGGATTAAATAAAACTGAGAATCACAGTCTGAATAATTATCTGAATTATAACATTGATATTCTAACAAAATAAGGTATAAAAAAAAGCTGAATATCGATACGAATAAATTTCTCCCACGGATATTTTCTACGAGAATTACGATGAAACGATGCGATACCAATTGCTTGTATTTTTTTTTATCTCTTTTCAGTTCGTTCAAATGAAGTTTCGCAATAATAAACCATAAACTCATGAGAACTTTTTTACCCATAAATACGAAGCTTTTTGCTCGCAACGAAAACAATGTTCTACTTACATACTGCCCATTGATGAAAAATAGTATATACTTTTTTTTTATGACTCACCTGAAACAAACAAACAGGCGAGAATAAATATATGACACTTTTTCTCAGAACAAATGTTTGCAATCTTTCGGCGTAATCTTTACAGTTCTTCGGAGTTCAGCTTTTAGTTAATTTTCACGATGTACAAAAATTGTCGACCGAAACGAGAACTATAATTTTCTCTCGGGCATTTATCAGATCGTTAGGAGCGAATAATTGCAAGCTTATAAAGTGAGTTTTCCAAGGGCTTCACACTTCGGATTCTAAATCGTGCATAAATCTTCGCTTCAGTTAATAACTCGCGCGGTCGTTAGGAAACCAAACTTGGGGGGTTATGATTGTTCCGGACGTCGGTCAAATATTCGCTGATTTTACCAAAAATTTTACCCGATAATTTTAGAATTAACGTGAAATTAGCTATCTTTATTACACGACTGTTTGTTCGGTCTTTTACATAATGAAAACTGAATATGGTAATCTCGCGGAGTAAGTGGTTCCGCGCTGGCAAACATTAAACAGTTGCTTAGTGCGCCTTAGATGTAAAATGCAAGCCAAATAAACGGATTTCGAACGGTTCAGAGATGCCCTCCGCTCGATATCCAAATTTCGCCGACGCAAAAATTCATCACCTCGCGCGAGCTTTTAACAATGTCGTGCCGGTATTGTTATGTCAATTAGCATTCAAATCAGATGTAAAATTATTGCAGGAAAAAGTTTGTTTCTTTGTATCAGCGACAACATCTCTCAGCGTGTTTTCTTTTGTTTTCTCTGTTAATAAAAGTGGTCTACGAGTTTGATTAGTTGTTAGGGAGAGAAAAAAAAAAGATGTCAGGTGGCCAACAAAGTGGAAGGTTAGCGACTCCGCTGTACATTTATACATCTCGACTTTCTAGTTATAAACTCAACAATTTATCTTTAACGAAAAAAAAATACTTCAACAGTTATTGGTAAAAAATATAAAAAAAAGACCGAACGCTACAGAAAGTTGAATATTTTCGGAACAAAACAGAGCATCGTCAGCTGCGTTGTCATATTTGAAACAAACGAATGCGAGTCGTTTGAAAGCTCTAGAGCGAGCAACGTTTTCTCGTAGCATCGATTACATAATCCTTTGACACAAAGCAACTACGCATTATATTATCTACTTAAAAATATCGCGGTCTTTTGATTATACAGTGTGCATCTCAATTTGTTGATGCACCAGAGTTGCACATTTTTCTCTCCGCGTTTATTGCAAATTTCATGCCCCCTCAAAAAAGAAAAAACAAAACTTCGCAGTTACTAAGTCAGCGAGGAAAAAAAAACGCCCGTCATGCGTTTCGTGTCTAACTTGAACTTGAATGAAGAAAACGTGAAGCAGTTGAAAAAGACGAGAAAAGTGAGAAACGCTGGTGATGATCGAACGGAAATCGCAGACGTCAGAAAACTGTACAACTATGTGGACAGAAAAGTCATGGTCGCGAAAAATCGATCGGTCGAGCAATGCGCCGTTCTTTAACCTGAAAATTTCCATTGTAAAAAATTCGCAATCAGCGGGAGGCTCCGGTACCCTTCGGTATACAAAATTTTCAGTTCGTTCTTTTTTCAGGCATGACTTTCGCAAAACGAGAGGGGCATTACGCGTCGGTTTTTATCTGTGACGCATAACGCCGAACACGTTTTCTTACCGGCCATTCAGACGCAATAATGCTCCCGCGAAAATAAATCGCGTGACATTGTCGATTGCGACTCAGACTAAATGCCATTGTGCGGGGCAATATAATGTTATATTCGAAAACACTTCGTGCGGTGAAAGCGATGCTCAAGTTTTGCCCGAGAACGGGGACGCGATGATGCTTCTGAAATGTTTGTCGAACAAATTGTCTTCGAGTTTGGCGCATGGGCATTAAAATATATGCACTCAACTTTAACCGATTTGTCCAAAGCGATTTTGAATTTCTATCTGCTTTCCCAGTGTCGTTTCAACTATTTAGACTTTTTACTACGCGAAGCATTCAATAAAAATATCCGATTCGTTTCTGCCGTTCCACATTTATTTTAATATTGATGATATTGTTTTCGTCATCGAATATTTCCTGAATTCGACAAAGGTCACGATTTTACTCCAGTCCACAGACTGTGAAAAATTTGGGACAATACAAATGAAAACTTGTTTCCTCGTAGCGGAGCTTCGATTGCGGAAACTATTTTATGATCAAGGCAAAGTAAAGGTAAATCATGTTTTTTCACTGTTCAACTATATGATGAAAAAGAGAATTTGCTACAAAACGTTCGAACTGGCAGGTTTTGTTTCCTAACTCTCTTTAGAATTAAATATTAATTGTCGCGTTTTCAAAAGCCCCGCCGAAGGTTACAGATAGAAGTATACCGTCACAATAACAAGATACAAATAATTAATTCAGAGATCGTAAAAGGACAACGCAGATCAGTGACTAATTCCGTCCACCGAGCTTGTAAATATGTTTAATAGTTGAATCTCTGGTTTCCTACTATTTTTTTTTTTTTTTTTTTTTTTCTATTAACATCATTTTCTTGAAAATCTTTCCTTGACAAGATTATGTCATTTTCTTACAAACAGATCCTTCTTTCATAAAATTAAGCGTGATTAAGTAGGAATAAAACTGCGAAAGAGGGGAGAACTGGCGCTCAAACAACCAATTTCTTGAAACGTGAAAAATAACAAAAAAACGGTCGAATAAATGGCGACGTCGAACGCGGTGCAGAAACACTTGTCGCACTATCTTTTCTTTTTATTTCACTCCGAGCAACTCATTTCCGTTTGTTAATCTTGCAAAGTTTTGTTAGAAATATTGAATGAATCCCGAGACTGCGGAAACGAATATAATTCACAAGTTAAGAACGGAAGCGCCGCGAATTATTTATAAATTAAATTGAACGTAGCCAATCATTCCCGGTGCTGAAAGAAATCTCGATCTTCGGGCCAAGATTGCTGCCGGTTGGTGTTTGTTGTTGGACGAAAATGCGTTAGTTGATTGAAATTGGTTCTTTCAAAAATTGAATTAATTGGCATAATTTTTCGTGCAAACTCTCGCTAAGTGTTAACAAAATCATGGTAATTACGAGAGGGACGACCTCCACGGAATCAGAGTCGCGTTTTTTCCGAGAGGACCGCATTCCGAGAGACGATTCTGGTATCGAGCGAGGATGAGAGAGAGAGAAAGAGAGGCGCGCGTCTTCGTCTACGAGGCCAAACATTTTTGCCATCTTTTTTCCGCCGATTCTCCAGGAAAACACTCTGCCATTCCGTATACCGTTGATTCTTCTTGTTCGGCTCGTCTTTTTATCCACTTATAAAGTATAGCTGCATCAAACCCAGCCGAGGCTTCCGATAAGTTGTATGAAATGCTACTAAAGTTAATCAGATAACATTTTTTGTGTCCCGCCGAAAAAAAAGTAGGCAAGAAAATAAGGGAAACAACAGTCGTCAGAAAATCGTGCGTCTGATCGGTGATTATTCCAGCGAAAAACATTAATTAGGATTAAACCAGACAAGCATCGATTCGAAATGACGTAATAACTGTTGGTTGAAAAATATCACAGATAAGCTCTCGCTTTTCGTTGAACGCTGAAGGAAAATCGATCGCAAGTCATTGGATCGTGCTAATCCGAATAAGTTCTGATAAAAATGTGCTGAATAAAATCAAATGAATAGGATTCTGTCACGTCGTGGCGCGAGTAGGCTCTAAAGAGTAAATAGTGGATCGCATGTATTAGCAATATTTTTGCTCAACACGTTCCTCATTGCGAGTGCATCATTTCGATCGTAAATACTCTCAAAGGATTGAAAACAGCGTAGTCCGAGCTGGTACAATGAGAGAGCGTGAGAGTTGCCACTTGAGACATAAATAATGGATGGCGCAGTATGCATTTTACCGCGTGGCTTTCATGTGTTATTACTTTACAACGTCGCGAGAACTTCGGAGGTTATTTCGCAATGTGCAGCGTATAATCCCGAATCAAAACATTTAATAAAACGGATCTTCGCGTTTATGTAACGTCGAATATCGACACTGTCGGTCGAGATAGAAATCACCCCCAATTATATTCTGAACGCTTATGAATAATTATGCTACCTTTCTTCTTCAAAACATTCCGCTTCACTCGCCCGGTCTCTACATAATTCAAAACCTCATTTCTAAAATTTTTCATTCCTAATGTTGAACAAAATTTGCAACCTTAAAAGTGGCAATAAAATCGAACCTCGGATCAAGTTTGGAATGAAATTTCATCCGATGGGTTTTGTTATTCCACCAAGTTGATCATTCTGATTGGATTTTTCATTTATCCTTTTATTTTTTACGATCGAAAAAGCGTAATGGTCAATTATATGTTTATTGGGCAAGAGCATAACGGCGCATTTTGATCAAGGCAATTTGAGGCCGCAGAAAGGTCAGATCCTTGACGACGTCTCACTTTTTCAAGCGTTCTTAAAAAGCGAGCGACGAGATCGCGAAACGATCAGTCCGATGGCATTGATTGTGCCCGCGCCGAAAGAGCAGCGCGAAAGTTGCGATTCGTGTCGGCGAAGAAAGTACTGTTGCGAAAGTTTCTCGACGAATTCAATACGCCACGACCCACGGGGAATTATTCACCGCGATATCATCGCCAGGGACATGGAAAAACACGGCTAATTGTCGCAGCGGGGAACCGACCAGGGAGTATATATCTGCTGACATTTAATGGACCAGGCAAATCTGATCAATTATCGTGCGGCCGGGCAAACAGAGTTTTCGTCCAACATCGTCAGATATTCGAGTTGACAATCAATCGCATTATTCTGCAGTCTTTTAACACACCGTAATTCTCAAACATGGCTCACTTTAAATTGAATCGTCAACTTGTGATACAATCAATTAAAACGTTGACTTTTACCCGAACTGTCATTACCGTTTTACAACCCGCAATTATCATCCGGATGGCAAACTTGCGGCCGAAATTGATGACCGACAAATACACAGATATTATAATTTATAATTTACATTTCGGTCAGTTCACCGAACGCTCATCTAGAACATTGATTTTCGTCGGTCCAATTGAATTCCTCGTCCCGAGCACTATATAGATCACGACCAAGCAAATGAGCAGCACGTGAATCATATCCCCAGGCAAAAAAAAAGAACGAAAATAACAATTAGCGCGACATTCTACGTCAATTTGGCCGGAGATTTGTTCGCTCCTCCGCAACGCCGTGTGAATAAAAATGCTCATTTTCAGTCTCGTCCGATCGATAATTTGGATGGGCAAAAAAAAGGAGGCATTGTCAATCAAAAAGTATGCCCTCGGATGTGTCTGAAAAGGAACTTTACACGTCCACTTGGGGCCATTTTTGCTGCTCGAATTAATGCCGGGGATGAAAATCGCGCGTTTCCACGGCGATTTGGTGTTCGACAGAGTGTGTTTTCTTTATTCTTCGCGCGCAAAATGAAACGCTGATATGATTTCGTTGGCGGTATACACGATGACAAGCTTGTTTCGTCGGCCAAACTGAGATAAACTGCTGCGAGATAAGCTCTCGCGAAACGGCCGCATTTGTCGATTACATACACATCTGTCGACCGGATTGCAACTCTAACAATTTGAGGTATTCCGAGAGGCGCATTGTAAACGCAATTTGCGGAATTTCTGTCTTCGCTATAATTTACGATTCGGTATGAGAAAATTTCCAACCGGGAAATAGACATTAATCAATTGACGTGAAATGATAATTTGACGCTGAATGCTAATTATCGTTCGTCTCAGCAAGACGTTAAGGTGGACGAACAAAAAATTATCGCCAATCCACGAGAGATAAATGTCCCTGATTATTCAGTATTCCGTGCCTTGTAAAACCGTGATGTTACTTTTTGAACAATTATTTAATCAACCTTTCATTTCGGTCCTTACAAGTGTTATCGTGGATACCGGATGTTAAGTTTTTCTGATACTTTATCTCGAAAAGAACAAACTTTCAAACATTCTGTTTTTTATCATTCCCTTTGTTATTAAAACGTTCGAATTATCAATAATTAAATTCTGCACAGATTTAACAATAATGTGACGATTTCAAAGATGCAAAGCAATGTAAAATTAAATTTAGTTCAATAAAAAAATAGTATATCGAAATTAAAAAAAAACATAAACTATATCAAAATTGTACATGAAGAAAAAAATTTTATGAAAATTTACTGAACTTTACAGTATATGGGGAATAAATCTACAATTCGGGGAAAAATACTAAAGTTTACAGCAAAGTTTGATGAATGAACATGAAAAATTAATATTAGTTTAGTAAATTTTTATGTTCATTCGTCAAAATTTGCTGTAAGTTTCAATAATTTTTTACAAAATTTAGATTTGACCCCCATATACTGTACAGTTCAGTAAACTTTCATCTATAAATTATAATATTTGATAAAATTTTTTTCTCAGTGTAGAGACAAGTTTGCGGTGAAATATCACTGTCAAAAATGCGTCAAAGGTTTGAACCCGTCCGTTATCCAGACACAGAAGGCTCAATCGAATAGAATAATAAACAAGACTGATAAGATTTGACGCTAGTTTGAAGCGGATATGCAGGACGAGCTTAATCGTATTAACGTTGGTAGCGTCAAAGTCAAAGGAGCGTCTGGCGTTTACCTCTAAGTAAGTAGGCGGCGAGTATCATGTCTTTGAGTTGTGGCAGATAGACGCCGTTTAGCAGCCCGTGGTTCATGTAGTTCATGTTGGTGTTGGAGCTGTAATTGATCTCCGGGTTGAAGTGATTGAGTTGGTGCAGATTCGCCAGATGACACGGGTGGCTCAGCCCGTGGTTCAGCATCTGGTTCTCGCCGAGCAGCTCGCAGATCCGACAGCGACTCTTCGTCACGTCATCGTCCTTGCCTTTCGCGGACGAATCCTCGTCGAGCTTCTCGTTGAGCGTAACCATCGTTTTATCACAATACTCTATTCGCTAACAAAATAACACTCTGCTTATCACTACAGCATATAACTCTTTGTTAAGGCTTCTTCACTTTTGTATCATGCAGTTCGGTTCATCTCCTGCTGGGAGATATAGAAAATGCTAAGAATAACACGGACTTGTGCTTTCCTCGTCGGTTTTCTCTTCTTGCGATACTTCAACGCACATTATAAGTTTCTCATTGCTCCGGTCCCGCTCACTTTTGTGCGCGTCCCCCTAAAAATGTCGTACAATATTCTGTTATTACAAGTTACACTAGAAACGAACCGCGGGACCTATGAACGAAGCTCGAATCGTATCGTTGGAGACCAATCGAAATATTTTGTTTGTTTGTTTTTGCCATCATCCTACATCTTGCGCTGTTGTTGTGCGAATGTCATTTTTTTAACCAACAAATTGGACGATGAATATTCCATCCGCTCGCTGGATTTGGGCGATTGATTTTTCGCGTCTGTACACCAGTACTCAGGAGATTACACGAGCAACAAGCGGAAAACTGCCGCCGCCAGTCTAAAATCCAGTCGAATACGACAGTTACAAGAGGCTTTGTCTCCTCAAGTCAAAAACATCATGCATCGAAAGAGCAATAGATTATCTATCAGGTATAAACGTCAAGATGAATTTCAACTCTTGATGATGTTGTTTTGTGACGTACTACGTAACGTTGGAACTACTTTGAGTTTTCAATTTTGTATTGAACTTTTTTTTCGTTTTTTTCCCCCAACGACAATTTTCAAGACCTTTTCAAAACTTGGATGAAATATTTCCCATCGTCTTCACCAAGTTTCTTATCGGCACGAGGAGGCAAAAAATTTTTTTTACAACAACACTTGCTGCTCAAAAACACGAATAGAGATGTTGCAATTGACCCTAATCCTGTTCATTTCTCTTGAACGCGAGCGCTTCGTTAACTATGTAAGTTAAAGTTTTCACGCGCGCCAGAGAGAAAGGTAAAAAGCGCAGCCACTTAACGAAGCGTTTACATGCGCAAACTCCAGCACGGTCGCGTGTGCCTGCCCGCACGTCAATCACACGTATCGATGACGAAGGGGATCGCTAATTCTTCATCGAACGAGTCGACTTTAAACGATTGTGTAAACAAAAACGTTCGTGTAAACGATAGTAAAAAAACTCACCACGTCGAAAGTCTGTGAATAAACCGTTTTTTTTTAATCTTTCACTCCCAGCCACGTTTTCATCTACTTTTTTTCAATTTTTTTTTTTCAATCCTCATT
The DNA here is from genome assembly GCA_025266255.1 of Trissolcus basalis. Lineage (NCBI taxonomy): Eukaryota > Metazoa > Arthropoda > Insecta > Hymenoptera > Scelionidae > Trissolcus > Trissolcus basalis. The sequence goes on from JAAMPD010000069.1 coordinate 158,358, forward strand.
CAAAATCTTACCCCCAGTCTTTTGTATACGCCCAAAACATATTGAAACGATGAAAAAAGAGCTCGTTGTTTTGAAGTATGCACGTAAATAAAATACAAACTTTTTTCAATTTTTTTGCAATGTACTTTAAAGTTACATTAAATTTTTCATCGAAAAAGTTTGATCGACCAAGTTAATATATTATAAGGAATTTAGATATTAAGTCTCAAAAAAATGTTAATGTACATAAGACATAAAATTTTCTAAAAAAAAAAAATTGACCTGGAAACAAATCATCCTGGAAATGTGCGTCAGAAGTTACGCGATCAACAAAGTTGTTTTCACCCAACAGCATTGATTTTAATAATGCATCGACAATTCGTTTATCAGGCCGTATAATACTTGGCTGCGAGACTCTTAATCCGCGGCAATTCGTTGCATCCTGCGCATCGTCTGCACTGCAGCAGAGTGCGCAAACTTTTTTTATGACAAAAAGATCATAAGCGTCGTGCATTTATGTTACAAAAAGGAGAAGAAGAAAAAAAAGAAGGAAAGAAAAATGAAACGACGTGGGGTTTCATTCATGAAATTGCGCTACTTCAGAAGTGTAAACCGTGGATGGAAGTTAATTAGCGAAAGAAAATGAGACTCTTGGTGATATACAAACCGACTGTTTGCTTAAAGGATGATCGTTACGAGATCCCTGTATCGGCCATTCGGACGCCGCAAGATCGACTCGATAATCGTTTAATTCGTTCGGAGTGGCACTCTCAAACTCGACGTATTAAAATCCGAGAGCGGTTTTATTAATGAAAAATTGGCATTTCATGAATCGAGTGTCAGCTGCGATCAATTTCATTCGAGTTTTACATGGATGCTCGCATGTTATCCAATAGTTGCTCCGAGACATTGTAGAACATTGATATGATACGCTGAAAAGGGGTTAACAATCTCTAACTAGAGCAGCAAGTCTATATGTAATAAAAGTAGCCGCAATGCATGGTTATTCTAAATCGCCTTAATCCATATTTATACTGCGAAATTGTGCTTTCACGCCGGACAAAATAGTCCCCGGCTTTTTATTTACACGCCGCATATTGATAAATGAACTTCGGTAATGGCCGGCGAAGGGGCGAGGTAATCCTATTGCCACTTAACCAGTGAATTAATGCACTTTTTCCAGCGCCCATAAAAGGCTAATTTTTTCAATTCATTAATTTCACAAATTACACTCAAAATTCACATGAAAATGTGATGGTCCTCGAAACTTTTGCGGATACCTACAGTCTCCTATGGACAATTTTTTTTTTCTGTTAGCCTTTAAAACAAAGGACCGTCAAGATTTTCAAACAACCCAGTCGAACAATGGAAAATTATAATGTTCAGCCGAACAGACGTTGGCACTAAAAATGCATGGCAGCGAAACTTTTTCGGTTTTCTTCGAGGGGAGAAGTTGCGCATTGGGACAGGTTTTGAAAACTTGAAGAAGTTGAGCCAAGCCGAGGTGTCAGCGTGATACCAAATGTAAACGAACAAAGTCCATTGGTAGGACTGCGTTAGAACCACAGTGCGAATTATGCAGCGACCAATTGCATACCAATCCAGTCGGCTGGTCCTGTCCGATCGTCGCGGACATTCCTCGGACAATTAATTTGAGCTCATGAGGAGGGCAATCAAGCAGAGATATTTCAGGGTGGCGTGCGTATCTGAAAAGTGTGCCCCAACACCGTGTGCGTATCTAAATTTACAATACTCCAATCTAGCTGACCTAAAATTGAAGTATTGCTCCGAAGACTCGCTTCACTTGGTCCGCAACGGCAACAACCTTCGTACACTCACGGATAAACGATTTCTCGTTACAGATTGAGACCACTTACACGATGTGTGTTTTCATAAACTGCCCGCTTGATTAATATATCTTTGTTGGCTGGAATTCAATATAGTTTTATGTATCTCGTGCTGAGTTCTTCGTATTCAACGCTGGCAAAAATGTGAAACAAATTTGTGCATTTAAATGTGTACAATTAAATTGTACACAAAGCAAGAGCGATGCTCAACCTGCAAAACAAATCATTTTCATTATATATAAAATCGACCCAGGGAGAGACGGTCAAATTGATGTTAATTCACACGGATCAATATTGCAAACCATTAGGATCCGCTCAGACTTTAATGTTGAAGAGTAACAATTATTTAAAAGTGTTCTAAATAATAACGCCAGGCCGGTTCGGACAGGATCGATTGATTGGGGCAAATTTGTGTGACTCGATGATCAACTATGTTTTTTACCTTTTTTTTTTAACTGTCAGGAACAAAATTAGAACGTACGAAAAGTTTCGATCGATGGACCTCTCGAATTGTACTAAAACCGTTTAAGTATGATCCTAATCCAAAACTGTTTAATGGTTCTCTAATAGAACCATTAACCCGAACGAAATGGCAAGGGACATAAAAATTGGAACCATAAAACCTTTGTTAAAAAGCTGAAATCATTTATAACCGGAAAATTGTTATTTTTCCAATACATTTGCTTGGTCGTTACTTTTTGAACCGCTCTTGTTTTGGCGTACAAAATAATATTCGGTCGAAACTTTGTCCTAACCGCTGGAAGCTCCTGAAAATTCCTAACTGTCAAAACAGAGCTTCCGAATGTGTCGAAGGAATGCCACCGCAAACATCTTCTACCTGACTTCACAAGCAGAAAGTTTTCATAATCCTCGTTGAGGAGTATCTCTTACGGTTGAGTGAGGGCCGATTAAGACGCGACGTGCAGACGATTTTATCATCGCCGCTGAAAAGATAATCAATTGATGGTTCTCCTGACTATCCATCTGCAACTGAAAACGTCTGTTCGTTCCACAATGAACTTGGGCCGATAACAAATATTTTTTGGCACAACTCTGAAAGTTCTCAGTACGATTTCGTTTATTGCCACCAGCAAGTACCGGAGGAGGGTCGTATGTTGCCGATCAATCGTCGGTGTGTCCGGGCCTAAGAAGGTGGTGTTTTCTGAGTCGCTAGAAATTGGCCGAAAAAAATGGTCGCTGGCGCTCCGCCAAGGCGCTTCACAACGCCCGTTCCGCGTTGCGACGAATACGGATTTCGCGATGATATAATTTTGGTTCTTTATTTCGCGGTTACGTAAGTGAGTTGCAATTAGAAAACAGAATGGCAAGAACAAAAACCAAACAGCCGGGGCACTTTTTTGCGCTTAAGGAAGCGACAACTTTCGCCGAACAAGTGTTGGCGCAACTGGTCTCCAACGATCCTCCGCATTACGTAAGCTTCGTTCGATCGTCACCCTCGGCAACCCAAGTGCTGTCAGGGGGACCAGCGAACCACGCGACACCATGACTCGCCAAGTCATTGGCAACCTGGATTCAGATCTGCACTCGGCATAATCAGGTCATCGCGACGGTCTGGATCACGTGGGCCGAGATCGGTTGTCCCCTCGATCAGCTGGTCGCACACTCGGACCTGTCAGTTCCAAGTGTGTTCCGTCGAAGGGACACCCCCTCCCCCTGACGGAGTCAACAAGTACGTTGGCTTACGTGCGTTGAGAGCGCGTCAATGGCGCCGCTAATGATTCAAATGAAACGCAATAATGGCTGGTTGTCGCGTGTTCCTCCGAGCGGCCACGCCGGTTCCCAGCCGTGTCTCGGGGTGACGACGTAGAGCGAGAGAGGCTGCGTTCTCCGGGAGTGTGAGTGTGTGCACATGTAGAGGTAGACGAGGAAACAGGGGAGGCGGCGTGTTTACGCGGCAGCGCGAGCGACGAGACGGGCACGCGCGCTACGAGACTCGAAAACCAACTGGCGTGTTCCGAAAGCCGAGTAGCGCGAGTCGTGTCGTTCCCGGGACACGTACGAATCCACCGCTTCCCACTACCTCCGCTCAGACGGAGACGGACGATGTGCCCGCGGTGGGGGGAAGGACGACTAACGGGCGACGACGGACGACCGGGAGGGAGGCAAGACAAACGTGCACTATAAAAAGGAGAGCGCGGCGCGGCCCGAACGAAACGCAAGCACCAACTTCACGTGCACCTTTTGCCTCGGATGATACCAAAAACATCGGCCTTTTCCGATCACACTTTCTGGGGTGTCTCGCGCGCGAGGTGGGAGGTGACCTTGAACCGTCTCGGGGAGTTAACTCGGTGCTTGCGCACCTCGTTCAATTTTCTCTCCCAACTCTTTCCGAACAAACTTGACTAACTGTATCCCTTATGTACCTTATGAAACCAACAGTTTCACCACCGCCAGTCAAACGGAACCAGTCAAAGTCGAATCTCAAATTCCCGTCTGCGATGTACAACAGGACGCTCCTTAAGGCGACACGTTACTCTTCGCACGTCTCGTGCGAATTTTTCTCCACAAGAAAAACGGGTTATCGATTCGCACCGGCGGAAGTTCGCTGAGATTTTGTGTGCGGGGGTGGCGTCGGCCGCTCCAAGTGTTGCTTCTAAACGCCGGCGGAATAGGCACCCGCGCGATAACGCCGTTTTTTCACAACTTCCTTCAGGTGGGGCTCGTTAAACAATGCCCATTTACAGGATTCAAACATCGAACGATAATTGACGAGGAATGAGAGCACCTCGATATTTCCCCAGTCGAAAACATTGTGCTCGACTTCCGTCGAGTAATAATCTTCATTGTGCAGTCCGCGGGTTGCATCGCTCGATAAACAGATCGGTCGAATTTCGTACCGCAGTGAGAGAAGCCTCGTTCGTGATTTTTTGGCAGGGGAAACCGAGACTGCAATGTGACATCCTTTTTTATCACTGCCCTCCTCTTTTTGTTTTTTCAGCTCTCTTTCCAGATTGAAGCAGTAACTGCTAACTCGAAAACGTAATCCAGATTCGGATTATCGTAAGATGAACCGTGATAAACCGCAGTCGGATGTAGGAATTATAAATTAGAGACGATAAAATCAACAAGTGTCATTTTCGAATGGCGTGTATACACTCGTATAAACAAAGAGAGCCCTCTAGTACAAACACACACCCCAGAGTAGCGTTAATGAAGAGCATCGAAATTTTGTGAACGGCTAAATAACTAATTATTTATGAATGGTGTCTGTTTGTAAACGGATTCCATGAATGGGATACGCGAGTTGGCAAATTTTATTGATATACCAGAATCAAGTTCGTATGGTCAAAGTATATAAAATGAGAACGACAAAAAAATGACGTGAGCCCTTCTTTATTCTTTTCTGTGCATTTTCGCCCCGAGACTAAATTTGTCGGGTCGAAATGAATGGAGCTCTCGACAACGAACATAAAAAAGCCCGAGTTTAATGTCGAGCTGATAAATGTAGTCCGCAGTAAGTCGTAAGTAGAATCGTCACAAAAGATGATTACGCGCAATAATGCTCGAGCGTGAACACTCAATAGACTATATACGCACGCCCATACAAATGCGACGGCGGTACATTCGTTGATATTTGCCCGCGAGTTTTGTGCGACTCGTCGCAATGCTGATGTGCAGAACTGTTGATACGCCACGTAAGTGCACAACGAAAACGCCGAAAAGGCGACACAAAATTGCACTTTTAATCATACGCCTAATCTTTCACAATTTTTCGCAACGTTTCGTATAATTGAAAACTCGTAGTTATTCCCATTGGTAAATTATTCATAATTAATGCATCGTTAATTTTGTCTTTTGTTTTATTATTCATGACGATTTCGAGTGTTTTCGTTTTTTTTTTATCTAGGATGCATAATAAGATTTTTCTTTATACAACTTTGTATTAGTTGATGAAGAAGTGACAGAGTCGATTTATCCTCCGTCGACACTAAGACCATCGAGTACCAAACATTTGGAATTATTTCGGATCATTGAATTGCAGATGTCGGACGAACTACTACGAGCCATTGAATTAATGTTAACGCAAATTTAGAACTAAGCGAAGCGCGAGTGGATTTTAATGCACGACAAAAGGATCCTCACCTTTTATCGGATTTCAATTTTCAATTATAAAATCATACGGTTTTGCTAATTTGATATTTCGATTACGTGTAAATAAATAATTAGTTAATCGAGTCGGATGATTGGAATTATAATTCCTGTGCAAAAGAAAAGTTTTTTTTTTTTTTTAAATAAAAGTCGATTAATATCCGTGCCAGTTATAGGTGTAATCGCATTAATTTTCAGATTCAACGATTAGGCTCACGTCAACTGGAAATACAATCGGTAAAACTGAAGACTTTGTGAGAACTTTGATTGACTAGTTAAGACTTGAATAATTTTTTAAATTAAAGTGCTTAACTGAAAATTTGACTAGATGACTTTTTATAATCACTTCAAGTAATAATGTAAATATTTCTACAAAAAAACTGTAATGAGAAAGAATGACTTTTCACATGAGAAAACCATTTTCTGCATCTTTAAGTTTACTGTTATGAAAGATAATTACGTGCAATTCAAATTGCCATGCGCATAAGCTGTTAAATCTTGTCAACAAATCTAACTGTTACGACCGTAACCAGTACAAAACTGTTATTTTTCGCTTAATTAATCGAACCTGAGACACTCTTTTGACGACGCGCAAAAATTCAAAGGTAAAAAAACTGTGTCTCCGTTTTTTAATTGTATTTTTATTTTAATATAGACATTTTTATCCACCGGTACATTTTGACATTTAACGTCTCACATTTTTTACGTCACAATTCATAATCACCGCGCGGCATAGATCAGAAAGCTATTAATTCAAAAAATTTAATTTTAGAAAATAGGTAATTCTTCTTGATGTATATATTAAACACTATCAAGTATGTAAAATTATTAACTTTTTTTTCTTCTAGATTCAAAGGATACAAAGGATCGCCCGTATACATCGATACATTTTTTTCGCTCTGAGTGTTATTTTTGTATGTACAATTAACAGGAAAAAAAATTCGTCAAGATGTCGCATTATATTCAGGCTGTCTGGATGAAAAGTAACAAAGCCAAGAGACATCAGAGGAGAAGACGGACTCTTCGCCACGGGGCTTTTTTGTTAAGTTCGCTAAGTTCGCGAAAAGTGCAAACAAAGAGAAGTTGCAGACGAAACAACTCGTTTGCGACTGTTTTCTAATTCTGCGCTAACGTTTGTGTGAATTCTAATTCTGCCATCAGAAAGAAATTGTCGAGCGTCTTGTTGGAACGAACTTTTATATGGTAACTTATTTGAAAAAGACTTTGACTAAAAACATTCCATCACTTGGATCAGATTGAAGGCGAAGCAATCTGCGACTAGATGTCGCTGAGAAAAAGTACGTCGTACAAAAGTGGACGAGTTCATTTATACCGCGCACCTGCTCTCTCGCACCTAGCAGGTGTTTTGTCTTGCCGAAACAACGCGCGCTGAAAACTAAACAAAAATTTCACGGCTATCGATATGAGAGCGAGATTGAAAATTGTTCGTCGATTTATTGTTTCGCGCAAACTTTCTTGCTCGGGAATGAGCAAGGTTCGTTGAAAGTCGCGGCTTATCTGGACCCATTAGCGACGAATAAAAAATGGCCTATCTGAAGGAAACGTGTACTTTCACAGCCCTGCCTCTTATCTGACTCAAGTTTTTCATTTGTTGATATTTCCGGTTCTTCAGTTCGCTGTACAATTGCAGATTGCAAGACTATTATCAAGATGAAGATAAAGCCAGCACACGATGTGTTCGTTCAAACTATACGTTTACGGCCTTTCGATCTCGCGCTCGAAATTAAAACGATACTGCTCCACTCAAGTGTCAATTCACCTGAGATTTTCAAGTAATTTGTTATCTCCGCCTTTTTTTATTATTTTATATTCAAATTATCAACTTTGCGAAAATAATTTCACCTTTTTGTGTTTCCAAAATAACAGAAAATGTTAACCAGTTTTAAAGAGCTTACGATAATTACTAACGAACAAACGAAAAGAATAAAGAATAAAAACAGAAGGTAATTTAATCTTTTTTTTTTTCATTTTTGATTTTCCATTTCATTGTTCACTTGGCAGAATAAATTTCCACTTTTTACCATTTCGGAAAATGTTCATCTGTTGTAAATAACTTATATTATAATTATTTATCCAGTAACTTGTAAACGAATGAGGTAAAAAAATGGTTTAGCTCATAAATTATTTGCAAACTTGTATAAAAACCTTCAATTTTCGTCCACCCTTTATCGTAAGCCATGAGCGGTGTTTTTTTCTCTGTAACTAACTTATGTTAGAATAATGCATTTGTGTAATCCGTTGGGGAGAAAGCGCTCTATTACACCGCAAAAATTCATGTTTCATTACCGCGTAATTTCGTTAAATAATCTCATATTTTCCTGTCCAAATTTATTTTTTATGCAATCTTAATTTTGATTTTAATTAATACACCGAAAAACCAAAAAAATTAAATTTTACAATTGCGTGTCGTCGAATTGGGCAATGTTTTGTAAACTGTCGCACGACTGGTTACAAAACATCACCAGAGGGCGTGAAAGCGCACAAAATTATATGCGACGTCGAATTAACACGTTGCGGGTCGATCATCGTCGTCTAGAAAATTCATCCTTGAATTCGAAGCGAAATTGTTAATAGAAAGACGCGGCGCTGAAAGCGATATGCGCTGTTTGTATACGAACTGCGTAACAGACGGAATGACGTCATTCTTAGGGGGAAACCTTTATCCCCGTCGACTCACTCGTTTCCTCCCTTGAGCGCAGCATGAAAAAAGAAACCGGATAACTATATGCCCGTCTTTTGCTCTCCTTTTTCTCTCGCTCTCTCAACTTCCCATGACGCATTTCTCATACTAAGTGACTGCCGCGCCGTAAGAAACGTTAATGCGAGCACGAGTACAGGTTTATCGAAAAATAAATTCGCCCCGACGAACTCAACGACGGATCATAACATTTCGTCCGCAGTTTTTGGCACCGTCTCACCGAGTTGTCGCGTTTACATAAGTTTTCGCCGTCTACAAAATGTTACACATTAATTGCGCAACGTCACAGAACTCCGAAACACATTAATTGCCCGTTTTCCAAACCGTTTCGTAACAACGCGACTTAACGAACGAACGAACGAAGATCGATTCAAAAGATAAACCGATTGAACAATCATTGAATATTGTCAATAACCAATCCGAATCCTGAATAATTCAAAACTTCAAGATTCGCGTCTCAATTCGTGACACGTGTGGTAAATCTAGTCTTTAGTATCTTAAGAATAAAGACACCTGTCTAACTTCAATACTGAGAAAAAAATTCTATCAAATACTATAATTTATAAATGAAAATTTACTAAACTGTACAGTATATGGGGACAAATCTAAAATTCGTAAAAAATTATTGAAACTTACAGAAAATTTTCACGAATGAGCATAAATAATTACTAAACTAATATTAATTTTTCATGTTCATTAACAAAGTTTGCTGTAAATATTTTTTCCTGAATTTTAGATTTGTCCCCCATATACTGTACAGTTCAGTAAATTTTGATAGAATTTTTTTCTCCGTGCATAGCTTTGGTTCAATCTTTCTAATTTTTATAATCTTGTATTGTTATTATTTATACTTTGATTTGAAATTTTAATATGATAATAAGTTGTAATGACCATTGTGGAAGAAGCGCCAAGTCGAGTCCTGAGGGTAATGGGTCAACGGTTATAGTTAAGCGAATTCTAACAAGGTCAAGTGGTTGAGATAGAAGGGTGCAGAGTTTCCATTTGCCAAGTGTATAGACTCGATTCTTAGGAATATACGGCTCATTTAATAATCGTACTATAAGTAAACTATCATTACAACAAGAATGCTCGGTAACACACAAGAGTTTACGAGCATCTTAATACGACAAGTTGCATCTAACCCAGATAGCAGAGCGCAAAATAGTGCATTACAATTTTATAGTCCGCAAATTTTGCCCGATTGTCCAATTAAATTAAATTTCGCGCGCTCGGTCCATTTGCTAATTGCTTTTATCGTTGGAAACAATTTTCCATCGGTTGACATCGGTTTATTCCACTTCCTTTGTATGGTTACGAAATTCTGGACGAAATCTGAATAACAAAATGTGCGAATTCACAAATGAGTGGGTCTCAAAAACGTCGATAGAAAATTAATGCCCGAAGGAGGCATTGTCTGGGTTTGTGTCTTCGCCAGGGCGAAGAAGCCGGCTGGTACCAAAGACGTTTCCACAGAGCATCTGTCCACCGCAACTATACACAGCTGCCAAATAACACAGAGCCGATGCTGCTCTCCTGCTCTCGCCTTATCCGTCTCTGTCTCGCGTTCGCTCTGCCGATTCCGGTTTTTATCGCTCCTGCGGAACGCATATCCTTGCACCGTTTTTCTCTTTGCACAAGCTGCACGTCTCGCACTCAGTGTCGCAGTTTTACCTGACTCGTGCCACGACACAAAAGATGAACCTCCTTTCGGACTCTCAAATTGACTGATCCCGAACACTCCACGAGATTTATAGCACCGATGATTCAATCAGTGCCACAGACAGATTTTATTGATCAGGCCCATCATTTTGATAAAAATAAATTACACAATTTCTCTAGCTGGAGTTCACTCGAACGAAAAAAAAAAGAAAAGAAACCTTCGAGGCTGATTGAATAAATTTGTCGATTGAAAACGCGTTTTTTGGTTCCGATAGTGTATGTCGAGAATAAAAATTCACCAATCAAAGAAATCGGTTCTTGAAATAAGAACGACATTATGCGTTCAAGAAAATATAATTCTTTTGTTAAAACCAGAATACCAAGAATTTAAATGTGTTGCCTCTGGTGAAAATTATTCTGTAGAAGTGTAGAAATGTGAATTCGTTAAATCTCTCTATAATTATATTTAAAGAAAGAGGGATAATGTCCGTCTCTTTTTGTCCGTTAAAAAAATCACATCTGTTAATGCGCTGACGAAAAACTCGTCCGAGAGAATAAAGTTGGAATATTTTTGCGATGCGGGCGCGACTTTTGGGTCGGAAAGTATGCTAAATGAATACAAGAGAATTTTAATGACTGCGTCATTGTATTCCATCCGCCAAATACTCATCGCTGTTATCTATTTCTCGACTTGGCGTGGAAGGAAAGAAAAAATCCGACACGATTCGCATACTAATTACTTTGCGACACCGTTTACAAGCCCTTTAAGGTCTGGCCTGTGCGCACTTTCATTTGTTAGCGAAATACGTAATTTGCATTCGCCGCTGCCAGTGTATTATTTCACGTTTCTGCCCGCAAACTGTACACTGGTTCTTTTTAATATCACCTTTCAAACAAACGTCTAGTTGATTCGTGACGTGGTTGCCAAACTTTTGATTCGGTAGCTATAACCGGTAGCATTTTTGATTCAAATTTATTATTCAATTGTAACGAGCAAAAAAAAAACGGACTAGAGACAGAAAAAAGCAAAACGAACAGCTTTTATTCGCAAAACAAAAACAAACAAATGAAAACAAAATAAACGCAAACGAGTGTAAAGAAAAACAGAAGTCGAATTTATATGCGAGCAAGAATCAGGACAAATTCTTATTCGCCGAATTCGCAAGATAACCTTCTCTGTAGTTTTAAATCTCGCTCAAGGATAAAACTCGAAGACGCGACGAGACGTCGTGTTTGTGTTGGTACGACAGACGTTTGTCCTGTCATCGCGAGCCACGCAAGATATTCCAAACGAATCGTCGGGTGATAAATTAGTTTTCAATGGAGACGCGATAATTCGCAATTAAGCGGACAGAACGTTAGCCGCAAAAGCGTTAAGTGTCACGTGGAGTCGCTTAAACGACCCACTTTCAGTGTGATTTTTGTCCGACCGAGAGTCGCTCGCAGTTTTTTCCTCGGGCGTTGCTCTAAAGGAGCCTCGTCGGTTTTTGCTCGCACATTTTGGTAATCTCGTTCAAACAAATGGATCGGAATCCCATCATTTGTTAAATTTAATCACGTATTATATAAAAGGGATTTTCGCCTTGTCATTATTCATCCCGAGCTTTCTCAAGTGTCATTGAGATATTTAAAGAACCTTTCTGTTGACCTTTAGCTAACGAATAGATAACAAATATTCATAATCGTCTTCAATTTTTCATTTTGCATCTCAACGCGAACAAAAATTACATTTTTAATTCTTACTTTTGTAAGAAATTATTTTAATTCATATCATACATCAACATAATAGAAAATAAATCTCGTTCTAATCAATTTAATTATTTATGCATGTTAATATTTATCAAGGTCATAATTAAAAAACAAAATCAGTACCATCATTTTGTATGACATATTGGGATCACAAATGTTTCCATTAAATTGATTGATATTTAATTGGTTCGGAGATCACGTGCGTGAAATTTGAGTGCATCAAAGGCGTTTCAAATTGAGCGGGTTAACAAAAAGTCTGACACAGTGTCAAGAAATAAAGGAGCTTTACGAAAATACCGTGCACTCCTTCGAAACACTCGTATACTTTTAAGTAGGACAACGTCAGAGAGTTGGAGTACGAAATGAAAAAAAGGGGTTGGTGCACACTCGGGGTTCGCACTCTTGCAGCGGACATCTGCTTCGCTCTGTTTTTCTTCCCTTCGGCCAGGACGTCTCCCACAACGAATCCAACTCAAATTTAAACAGAAGTCGATTATAAAACACAAAGTCACAAAGTTGAATTGTTTTTTTCTTTTTTCGTTACGGCAAAAAAATTTTTTGTTTCAACAAAAAAATGAGTGAATTACATCAACAAAAATAGACATAAAATCTGGAACCTCTTTAACCGTTTCATCTCAACTACGTTGGTCTACCCACGTGTGCAATAAATATACGGAGTGGCGTAGCTACTTCCGGCGCACAAACAGCGCGAAGAGGCATCGGTCGGCGCACGCTTTATGCACTCGCAGGTTTCATTAATGAATTTGTTTTACATAAGTTAGAGCATTCTGCGCGGCATGTATAAACGCCGCGGGAACATTTTCTCTAACTGTGGATAAAACTTAGCATCAGTTTTCGAGGGAGCACGGAACAAAGTTTATCTTCAACAAGCTCCTCTGATAGCTGGCATTCATTTTCGATGTTTCAATTTACATTTTTATTCGCCATTCTTTTGCGCGTTATAAAACCACGTTATCGAGATAGCGCGCTGTTTATGATAAGAAATAAAAGTTGGCATAAATATGCAAACTCCGTTTCTCGGTTGTTCATAAAAGAGACATGACTGAAAATAAGGTGTATTTTCAGATATCGGATTCCGGGAGCTCGCGAAGCATAGCGCACGTTGGTAATCATGTGCAAACGACTGTAAATCATTCGCTCGCGCCAGAATTTACGTCATCGACGATACAAAATATTACTTTCATTAAAAGTCGCGCCCCAACGTGAGAGAGCCGAATCCGTGCAAAATGCGTGCAAAACGTTACAATTTAATAATCAAATATATCGCGCGAACCGAAAACTTGGCGCAATAATTATGACACCGAGCGCGTGCTGCAATTTTAATATCCCCTCGTGCTGTTTGTTTTAACAAGCCCCCCCGCGGCCATCGAACAATTGAACTACCAAAAACCCGAATAAACGTCAACGAGCATTAGAGCAAAAACATCAGCGTAAATAATTTTCGGCCGACGATGAGCCATTTCGATAATTCATATTTGATGAACAAAAAGCGTTTTTCACATTTTGCACGTTTCATTTGCTGGAAATCCAATAAACCGGACACACAAAACACTGTTGCAAATATCGACGCTGATATTATACGTCTGTTTACTTATTTTCTCTCACTGGGTGACAATCGTTTAAATTTCACAATACCGTGTAAACTAGATTACAAATAAGAACCAAAAAAAAAGTGTACACCACGACTTTACAAATTCATATTTTCTAAAATTTCGATTTTTCGTTGTCGTTATTGCGATCGATTATTCATACAACTGTTTGTTTATATTTTTGTTGATGAAATGGAAGAACAAATAAAGAAAAGCCAGGAGACGATTTTATTTGTTTGTCCGTTTGAAATGTAAACGGAATTTGATGCGGTCGAAATTGTGGTTGAAAAAAGCGCGAAAACAGGAGTCGTTTTGTACGGCGAGACTCAAGAGCGTGTAGCTTCAGGGGTTATCAACCGCGTTCGCCGCGTGAAAGTGCGCTCGTCCGCCATTCCTCGCTGCCTCGACGCACGTACGGCAATAATAAGGAGCTGACCTCGCAAAGATGGAATACACTTTTAACCACTTAGCGGAATCGCTCAATCGCAAACTTTTCTCGTCACTCCTTTTCTCCGGCACGAGATCAAATGATTCAATTTGGGCTACTCGAAAATGCGCCACATTGTTAAAGTCGTGTCACGAAAAGGCAATGCGAGAGAGCTCGTCTGGTGCTCCGGGGAAAAATATCATTGTGAGGCATAAATAGGTCAGCGAAGCAAAAATGTGCACAGAATTAGCGTGAAATTGACATACCGTGACGCCAATTCGTATGGCGCGAAAATCGGGTCGGAAACAGAGATGACGTTAAAATTAAACGCGCGAATTTTCAAACAAGGCCGATGAGAGGGACGAATCTTGATACACAATTTTGACAAAATTGCTCGCGGCCTTCCGATTGTTGGCAGCCGATGACAATAAATATATTTCTCGCTGAGTGCAGTCAGTCATCGAGCTCTGATAACAATTATATGTCAAACGCGTCGTAAAGATAATCAACAAGATAATACATTTTGATTTTCTGAAAGCAAACGGAAATGACGTTAGTGATGTGGGCAATCTGACATTTTCATCGGGCTTAAATTTCAGACTCGCAACTCTGATGCTCAGATAATTGGTACCACAAAATTGCCTGCGTTTTAAGAGATTTTCATCTCTCCCATTTTGGCTCTATTTTTTATGATTATTTTTTAGCGAAAAAAAAAAAAGAGACAGATTTTTTCCACCGTGAGACAAAATCTGTTTTCAATAATTGGATTATCTTTTAATTCACTTTTTAGATCCGAGGGCACTTCGTTCTTGGCTATTTTTCAAGAGTTATTATATTTTGGGCCAAGAATTTTTCTTCGTCCAACTCGCGGGCATTTTTGAGTGTGATAAATCACGTTGATTAATTTGGAAATATTGATCGTGTATATTGACGAAAACTTGTTTACCCGCAGAGAGGAAATTTTTGATAGTAGCATTTTTCATTGGTTTTGAACAAAAAGCAAGAGTCATGCATTAGTTAAACGGTAAAATAATAAACCGATCCGATTGGTAATTGGAACAGCTGTCGAATATCGTTTACCACGAATTGGCAATTGATAAATCCGTCGGCCGGGCACTTGCATAGATAAAATAAAGTTATCCATCACGGGGATCAAAATTGCATTACATACATCGCAACCCAAAAAGCCACTGGTCTGCCGAGTGAATCCGACAGTCGAAAATGATAGTGTATGTTTTGCGATCAAATTCACAGTCAACCATCATATCATCTTCAGCGTGACGTGGTGACGTATCATCAATGTTTACGACGTGTATGGCGAATGTTCAAAGGCGTTTGCACACGATCAATAGACCCGCTGATGTATCGCATCATAAACAAAAAAAATTTGTGCGATTCTTTATACAAAAAAAATCTCTTAAAGCTGATCTTTGACAAATAAGATTTTTTTTCTTTTTCCTTTTACAATTTTGATATTTCCAAATTCGTTTCCTTATGCTCACAAAGAAAATGAAAATTACAGAAAAATATAAAATTTAAATGGTCGGAAAACTGTGCGTTGATTTGTTAATTTTATAGTGAGTCGAGTAGAACGTGAGTTTATTGAGAGCGTGTACATGAAATGTGGATTGCAATAGGCAATTGCAGCTATAACATTCAATTTGAATGTAAAATCGTTGAAATTCAGCAATATTCGCATTGTCTTGATTCGCGGCATCACGATAGATCCGATAAACTCAAGTTCAAACCGCTCGACCGCGATTGGTTGGAAGTGACTGAAATCTAGGCCGCATTATGGATCAACATGCGGATGCTTTGCATGAGGAACAAGCCGCATCGTATATAGAATTTGCAGAACAACCAGCTTTTATACCCACATAAGATTTTCTGAACTTTGCAAAAAAAAAGAGCCCAACTTGACATTCTGCTAAATCAAAACTGCCCTCAACTCGTAATCTCGGATGCAATTATATTCCGACGTGCATTTTCAAGCTCGCTTTTTCCACATTTGGTACAGATTTGATAGAGGAAACTTTTTCATGAAATGGACACGCTAAACAGTTTTGCTTGTAATTACATGGAGAACAACGAAATTTCATGGGATCATTTTGGGTGATTTAATAACATGTAAATCTCGTTCGCTTACACAAGTGACTGAATTATTTATACGACAGATGAACGAAAAAAATTGAAATGAACGCAAAAACAACTTTATCACTGCCGATGATCATAAAATCGATAACGTCTCTCATCGGCAAAATATTTCAGCTCTGCGCTTTATTCAAAAAAAAATTCTTATATTCAAAACATGAATCAAAACCGGAGAAAGCGGATTGCAGTTTGTACGTATACAACTTTTATATGCCAGACAATGAAATGTACGTTTGAAACACAATTTTCAATCATTTTCAAAATCATTGAATTTTGTGCAGATTCATTTTTTATTTGGCCTAGTTTTTATGTTTGATGAAAACAAATGGTTGTCGTTTTTTTTGTAGCTACAAATCAAATGTTGCGTGAAATTTACTCACCAGACAACATCATGATTGATTCGCGTGAATCCAGGTAGTTTATAACTCAGTTAAGAGCGATTGTACATATAATGAAAATTTTCACGTTGAGACAAATTTACAACACGTGCCGGGCGTATAACAATTACAGGAGCATAACTATATTTTTGTTTGTAACAGTATCTCTATTTTTAGATTCTATGTAACAGTATCTTTTTTTCTCTCAAAACTGGGAATAGCGTTTTTCAACACGATTATATTTAGGCATCCATTTTCGTTTTTTAAACTCATAAATATCACTGCTGTGCGAACAATGAAGAAGTGTCAGGTGGTCGAGCCAGAAGTTCTCGGTTATGACGCAAGCAAACACGTCAAAACTACGCAACATTCGAAATCGCTTTATTATTATTTAATACGTGTAAAATTTATCGGTCAGTTATATTTTAACAGTCTTTGTTTTTTATGAAAAGAAAAATATAACTGCATCCTACTGTAAACCGAAATAGGATTTAAGTGTGGGGTTATCAATTAACGTTTAATGTATAAAGTTGAAATTTTAATTACTTTGGAACGTAATGAACCATTGAAATGTTATTGATAACACGATTTCAAATAAACGGCTGCTAAAGCTCGAAGAGCACCTTTAAATTCATAGTTAAAAGTTTTAATTCTAGTTTGTGTAACTTGAAACTTTTCTGTCGCGCAAAATAGATACGACCGTTAAGTATTTGGCGGCAGAAAACTTTTGCTGAAAACGTCAAAAACGAAAAAAAAAAAACGAAAAAAAAATTCATTTCTTAATTCCAAATTCAAATTTGATTACATATAAAAAAACACAAACTTTCACTAATGATTCAATTTTTATTTGATTATCGCTCTGTTTTTCATTCTCGACTTGAAATTCAACATCAAAGTAACATTTCAGAGAAACAGTAAACATGTACTTAGTAAGCTCTCAGCAATATTTTACAAGTATATATCTTTACATTAAATAAGTTTGTACGTGAAATTGCATTTCGTTTATCGCATAAAGCAATTTCGCCCATTTTCGTATACTGAAATTAATATCATAAAGTCGTTTCATTTAACGCGATGTTTATTACAATCTCATAACTGAATTGTGCCCGAGTTTTCGTGTGTGACTCAATAATAGAGGCGCCGCAGCACTTTTTCTTGCAACTGCTTACGTGTTACTATAACTGCGCACCTATTTTGAATCGCTAAAGTACAATGTTATCAAAAGATATGCAAAAAAATATCACTTTACCAACATTTGTAAGGACCACCAAAATAAAAACTGTCTTGTAAATAGCACACAAAATGATTCATACTTTTTATTTTCTAAATATTATATAATTTGTCACATCACCTATCTTTGAAACACAAAAACACCAAAATAATTGTATTAATTCTTGTCGGGGTTTTTACTTGACATTTTTGTACTTAAAGTGGTTCTAACGATAAGTGACAAATGACAGAGACAAATCTGTGGCATCCGGTAATGACCAGGAAAGTGCTTATTATATTTATGAATTATAACAGCTTAAATATTCTAAATTTTCGTTTTTATATTGATATTTGATTTTATGAACTTTTTTATTGAGTGTATAGTAATGTTATTGCATCAAATATTCAGTTGTATAAAATGTACATATGTATAAATATCAATATTGAATCCAAAATGTAACACATACTTTGTCAGCTATATATAATCGAAAATATTGATTGGAAAGATATAGAATTGAAATTAAAAACTTTTGGTGAATTTGCTGTCATATAAATAGTTAACTGTAATTAGGATCAGATGAATTTGAAACAATTTGAATAAACAAAATTGGAGCAAAGAAATACAGAAAATTATTGTGAAAAAATTACTTGAAATGATAATTTGAGCTTTCGTTACAAAGTGAGCCATATAAAATTGAAACATTTGCAACTAGTTGTTGTTTGAAATTTAGTTGGTAAAATTTTAGAACACTTCTGATAAATATATTTATTGGAAAAAGAATTGCAGAAAATAATGTATGAAAAGTTTCGTCAAATGATTTGGATTTTTATTATCCAAATCATATATCCAATCAAATATCTCCTGTACCTAATAAAGGTAGATATTAGTTGGAACAGAATTTAATATTTTTCAAGGAATCTAAAAATTTATTCATGTTCAATAGTTTGATATTAATTCGCTGTGCTCATCGATCTCAAAAATTGTTCAACCAAGTAATAATCTTCCTTTCAATTGTATTCCTCGAATTATTCAAAACAGAACTGGCTTTACTTTTATTGAATCACGATATGTTCAATTATTTATTTGAGAGAACAAAATTCGTAGAATCGTTTTGACGTTTCTTTCTCCAGATATGAAAACATATCTACAAAATTTTAATATCAAAGCAAACATTTTATTAGAGCAATTTTTTTTATTATCATATGACTTGTGTTATTTTTAATAAATAGAAAGATACACTCGTGAAAGAGATCTTTTACTGGTAAAACATGTTTTTGATTAATGAAAAAGTGAAAAAATGTTTGCAACGTTATACCAAGGTTTGAAAATTATTAATGAAAATTCTGGTTCTAATTTTTGCATAATCTTTATGAAACCAAAAAATGTCAAATGTTTTTGAACATATCTTGAAATTCCTCTGATAGTGAAATGAGCCATTAAAAACTGAAACGATTGCCACTATTTTGATTATTTTAAAGATGTTATTCTTGCGGTTTCACCGAAACCACCTTAAATAAAATGCAAAGTGTATTTGTTGCAACTGCACGATCATTTCTTATACCAAAGGCTGCGGGTCATAGAAAAATATTTACACGAACGGGTTTTTGAATCTTTTTTAAATTTCAAAGAGCACTTTTCCTGACGAAAATTCTGAGGATTATTTTGTCTAAGAAACTGTGGTTGCACTTGTATAACGACAAGACGTTCGAACAAGCTGAATATGTCGCGTTGACGAGGCTGACAATAAAAGCAAAATGAAAACGCGCATCAGCGATACGCGCAACACGTACATCTCAAGTTGCCAACACCGAAAGTTTCAACATTATTACTAAGTATCCGGACACTGTTGTATCGGAAGTAAATATTTGAACGGATTCATAAACTGCTATTCAAATATTTTGATATTTCATTGAAGTAGGAACTTTGCAACATTTTACAAATATTTTACCGAGATTCCTTTTCAGCTCTATTTGACATAATTTATTTCAAAAATGAATCAAACTGAAAATCATTTTAAAATGATTTTTTTCTCGTACCTCGTATTATTTTGTTCCAGCTTTTAATAAGGGTGTTATATTTAAAAAAAAAAAACCCTGTTCAATATTTCAGTATTGTACAAATAAATTTTCCACACGAAGAAATATCGAAAAATACGAAACAAATAAATATGTACATGACTCCTTTAAAAGACCATTTTTCGTCGACAGTTTTATTATTAAAAATACGTGCAAATGGTTTTTTATGCAATTTTTTTTAAATCGATTTGTCGTTTGATTTTGACAGAGCAAAACTTTGTACCAAAAAATAGTATCCACGATAATTCGAATTGAATGAACAAACGTGTACGGTGCAAAAAGAGACGAATTAAAACAAAAAAAAAAAACTCGACAGAAAATTCGACAAGCAGCAGGATGTCAAACGATTCGAAACAATACATTAGGCTTGATTTTTGTTATCCACTTCTTGATCCGGTGAGACCAGTGTTGTGATTAAATCGATTGCGATTGGATTCATTTATTAATCTTGCGATTAGTTAGTATTTAAAATACGCGAATCGCGTTGATCGTTTGGGCATCATTATCCATTAAATCTGACGAGTATTTTATTACGAGGAATCATCCCGCACTAGCACATGTGCAATATTCATTTCGATCCAGATGCTATTAATACGAGTGTCCGCGATTAACAATAAAATCATCAAGACTTCAACAAATCCACGAGGCATTAAAACGCCATTCCTCTTCATCTCCATGCGAGACCCGTCCGTCCAAATATCCCATTAAATCAAACTCAAACATAAATCTTCATAGCGCGTAAGGCGACTAATCGAGATGTTTAGCTGAATTAGTCCAACAATTATTACACCTCCGCCTAATAAATTCGAGCTTCGCTTATCGCGCCACCGACCGGGCAGATTTAAAACGAAAATTATAATGTACAACCGGGGGACTATTAAATCTCTATTTGTATATGTAATAATGGAACAATTTACTCAGCTTAGATAAGGGATCGAAATGTTTCGCATGAATTCGATTTAATTAAGACGTTTCCTCTTAGCTCTATTACACCATTTTCAAATAATCCCATTTCAATGATAAACTCTCTCTTCCCGAATTTCACCAAAATTGTGTCATCTACTTAATGCGAAGTTTACAATCTACATCGAAGGGAAATATGAACGTTTCGTAAGGTATATAACTTCCTCAAATTTGTTCATGCCTGCATTTACATCTGGCAACAACAAGACCCCACATTTTAGTCAAATTACAAAATTCATTTGCTAGACAACGGGAAAAAAAAGACCCAAGATTTTTGGTTGGGTTCAAAGGTCGACGGTGCAAAATTTCTTGTTCCCAAATTTTGAAAGGAATTCGGTTTTTGGACAGTCTCATTAGTGTCCTCGATAAACACGATTGGTCGGATTGTACAAGTCACTGCGTAGTAAGATTGAAGACACCGTCGCTCTGGTGTCGGCGCTGAGTTTACATAAGTACCGGGGTGGGAGAGGGGGGGGGGGGGCATTTGACGCACGCGTATTGGTGCAGCTGTGGATGTGTGCAGGTGCGCTTATGTGCGTGGTAAACAGCGAGAGCACGTCAAATTGAATACGTGCGGCCGAGGTACACGTGTATTCGAGCTTTGTGTTGAGAACACTGTTTTGTGTGGCTCGATAAAAAGACAAAGAGAGCGCTCGAGGGAATGCTCGTATAAGCGAGACGCAAAACGCGCGCGCGAGAAAGAGGCAAAACAAAAACACGGAGGTGGCTGACGGTGCGCGCGCAACGCGTGCGCGCCAGCGAACACTCACTCGATGAATTTCGATGGGGTGCAAAATTAGTTCGAATGCAGAGTCGAGTCCCGCGAAGAGAGATGCCAGCCAGGATTTGGCTTATGATTTGTGGCTCGCGGAAAGTTCATTTAATCATTTCACTGTTGCACTTGACTTTATCATCGAAACTCCCTCGGCCTTTTATTTGAATTTACTGGCCTGCATGCCTGCAATATGCGCGTTGAATTATGCGACACTTCTTTCATTTTTTTTTTATTCTCCCGCTTTTTTTTCGTGCAATATTATGCATGTACCGCGGAAACGCTTGTTTCTGAATTTGCTCGAATTATGTGACGATTTAGTCGTCAACTTGTTTTTGTTTTTGTTTTTTTTTTCTTAAGTAGGAAGAACAAAATTCGTCTATCCATTTTAATGATTCAGTTATCGCTCTTGCCTTGGGTTTTCATTTGAAGACAAAAAATAGTCTTGGGCAAAAGGCGAGTTAAATGTTTACAGCGCTATTAGAGCAGGCGAAATGTTGTTGCACAGTTAGCGCGGTTCGCCGTTATAACTATAATAATACCATGGTGCCTCTGTGTCACCAGTTTGAGTTCCATCAAACGCGCAGTTTCGAACAAACATAATGACCCGAAATCAAATCTACGCTCAAGCTGTTTCGCCGATGCATTGAGCGTCGGGAGTTGGAGTTTAGCTTATAAACTTCTATGAACATTCTTGCAACCGGACTGGCACTGAAACAACCGAAACTGCGTCGCAGATATGCCATAAATTGGCACAATTGATTATAATTATATAAGGAGTTCGTAATCGCGCGCAGCCATCGAACGGATTCCACTAATTTCGTCAGAGCAATTAATTATGAAACATGGACCACATTCTCATAATAATTAACTAACTTGGAGGTGAAATAATCATGATATTGTCACAATATTGCAAACAATCCAGTTTCACGTTCGATAAAAGTTCGCGCCGAAAAAAAACAAAAAAGTGAGTTAATTTAAATTCTACAGGTGAACTTCAACTCGGTTAATTGAATGCCATTTGGCGGTACCGCACACTCGCGATCGGATGTTCGTCCGACGCTTTCTTACAAATGTTCGCGAAAGATTACACCGATGTTTTGCATATTCACTTATTCATATCGGCGTGTACGAAAAATCGCCTCGGCGTCTTTTCCATGTAAATGTACACGTCGGCTGCTAATTTTGCGAGGCAAACGTAAGTAAGCAAATATGTAAATCGTCGAGGTGCGACTTACCATGCTGATGAGGAGCTGAAAACGCGGAGTGTCTTCGAGGCGACATGTTAGCACGACCCCCTGGTACGCCAGGTACCGTCATGGAAGACAAAGCCCCCAGAGGCGTATACGATTTGCACGGTTGCTCCAACTTCTGAAAATGAATTCGAATGCATCATGCCTGCACGTGTTGTTTTCCACCCGATCAATGACTCCGGTACTCACCTGTTCCCGCAGTTCGGTCGCTACCGCGGTCGCCGCCGTCTGAGTGTGGCTGGTCGAACTTATCCTGTATTGCATACCGGCAATACTGCAGAACCCCTCGTGATGAGTCGAACGTGTCTGGTTCACGTAAACACCTGTGATTTAACAACAAAAAATGAATTCACCGCATATCAATTTGTAACCTCAACATACCGCGTTTGAAAATACCAACCTGTTATTGTGACATCCGTGTCTTGATTGACAATGACGACCTTGTTCGAAGGTTTGACCACCTCTTCGATGTCCGAGCTCTGTCTGGCCTTCTTCTTGTCATAATCGTACTCGTACTTCCTTCGCTTGATTATTTCAACTTCGGAGTCGCTGCTGGAAGTTTCGCTCGAGGAGGATCCGCGCAGGTGCTTCTCGTCGGAATACGAAGCAGCGAGGATGGCAGAGGCGTTCAAGCTGGCCATCCTCTTACAAACGACCATGTCCTTGAGGTCCATCGTCTCTTCGTGCTTCTTCTTCCTTGGTTTCATCGGTGGCTTCTTCACCGGCTCTTTCTCCACCTTCTCCTTGTCACTCTCGTAATCCTCATCTGAGGAGGACGAGGATGACATCTCCGCCGACATTTCCCAATGCTTCCCTCTCAGACCCGGAACTTTTCTCAACTTCCTCTTTGGCGTGTTTATCTCGACCTTCTTGTCCTTCTGTTTCGAACTTTCTCTGTCCTTCTCTTTAGCCTTTTCTCTTTCTTTCTCCTTATCTTTTTCCTTCTCTTTCTTCAAAGCCTCCTTCTCGTCCTTCTCATCCTTGCACTTCTTAATTCGCTCCTTTTCTTTTTCTTTCTCTTTCTCTTTGTCTTTATCTTTTTCCTTCTCCTTCTCCTTCTCCTTCTCTGGCTTTGGTTTGCAGAACCCGCCCAGATAAACACCACCAGCTTCATTCTCATACAAGCAGTGGACTTTAGCCAGAGCGTTCAGCGAGGCTACTCGGTGGCGCTTCGGACCACTCCAGAAACCAAACAGTCTCATTCTCCTGGACCGTTCCTCCGGCGAGCTCGACCTGTCCTTTCTTCTCAAACTTCTGCTCTTTCCCCTCGGGTCGTAATCCTCGCTGTCATCCGAATCCGGCACGTTCGACTCGCTGCTGCTTTCCTCGACCTTGAGGTCCAGGTCGAGGAAACTGTCGCCATTCTCTTGTTTGGTCTTGCAGACGACTTTCGAACCTTCCACGTCGGGCTTCGACTGTTCATCCGATGAATCCCCATCTTTGATAACGCTATTCTCTTTGATCCCTTTCACGGGTTTCTTCGTAACTTTCTTTGACTTAGGGGTACTCTTTGTCGCGACTTTTTTCACCTCCTCCCTGCTTTTCTCACACTCCTTATCGTCCACAATCTCCCGCTTAATATCACTATTTAGTATTTCATCGTCCTCCTCTTTGCACGCAGCCTTTTTGTCAAAGCCACCTTTATCGCACTCTTTGGATTCGCTCTTCTTTTTTACCACCGCCTTTTCAACGACATTCTTTGACTTCTCCTCCTTCTTCGTCGTCGCGCTCGCCTTCGTGTACTTGTGCGCCAGCTTCGTTTTGGTTTGCTTCTCCAGCTTGAGCTTGCGCTCAGACATGATCTTGGTCCTGGCCAGGGTCTTCTTCTTCAGCTTCTTCGCACAGTCGTCCTCGTTGCCCGCGAGTTCCCCGTCCCCGATCGATTTGACTAGTTTCATTTTTTTAGTGATGAACTTCTTCGCCACCGCCGATTTCTTCACCAGGACCGTTTTCTTCGGACAGGTCTTCTTGGGCGGCGACTTCTTCGCCTCCTTCTTCACCTTGCCGAACAGCTTGCTCCCGACGTCACCTTCCTTCTTCTTTTCCACCTTCTTGGCCGCCACTGATTTCACCGACTTGGCCTTCTTATCGGTCGCCTTCTTCTTTGTACAAAAAATAGGAGTGTCTGGCTTATTATCTACAGTTTCATTATCCTCGGTACAACTCGAACTCAGCGACGACTGATCCGTCTCGCTTTCCTTCACGGCCCTCTTCTTCTCCTCGCTCTTCTTCTTCACGTCCGACGACTGCTTCTCAACCTTCACTTTGTCTTCCGCTTTCTTTTTCTTGTCGTCCTCCTCGATTATCTTCTCGTCGCCCTTCTTATCGCTCGTCTTATCGGGCTTCTTATCCCCAGTCTCCTTGGCTTGTTTCTTCTTATCCTCGACCTTGTCCGGCTTCTCTTTCTTATCCTCCGCTTTCTTCCGATCCGCCGGCTTCTTCTTCTCCTCCATTTTCTTCTTGTTTTCCAACTTTTGCTTCAGGTCCTCTGGTTTCACAGTCTTCTTGAAATTCTTCACCTTCTTCAATTCAGCCACGGTTTTCTTAAGCAGAATCTGATGTTTTTTGGCAACCGGTGTCTTGGCTGCCTTTTGGGCAATAATAGCCTTCTTTTGTGGCTTCATTGCTCTCGTCTTTTTCACATTTTAAGGCTAATCAGTTGTTTCCCTTTCGAGATGTTGGAACTTTCAACTATAGGCTACCTCACGTTCATGTTGAAGTGATGATTGCAAGACCTTTCACTCCCACCACCGCTCTGCCTGGAATTAAAAAAAGAAAGAAATCACAACTTTATGAACACCGCAGCTGCGACATCGTTCGCTATTAAAAACGCAAACTTATTCATTACCGGAATTCTTCGCCATGATAAACGTTCGAAATGCATATTCATTAAATCACTGTTCCAACGATCGGGCGTTGGATTGTAACCTGTATAACGTTGTAATCATATTTATTCTCTTTTTATTGTGTTTGAATTACTCGTGTACGTGACTAATTTGAAATACAATCATAACTAATTTGTATTATTCAGTTACTATCATATTATTTTACGAGATTTGTGTTACATTTTACCCCCTGCCCCTACCCCAGTTCTCAACTGTGTTGCAATCGTCACTAATGTTATTGGAATAATTTGTGTTAGTCAATAATTGTTATATTTTATGATATTTGTGTACATTTTGTCCTCGCCATCCCCCAACTCCCAATGTTGTTTCAATTCTCACTAATGTTATTGGAATAATTTTACAATTAATTCATAATGCCGTGCGAACACAGAATAATATATACGAAATATATTTATTACAATTAACAACAATAGACCTGCATCAATTAAATATATTTCGAAATGATAATCAATTGAATAATTTTTAATTGACCACTCCAAAAAAAAATTAAATCATTTAAACGAATGTCGTTAACAAAATGCATTTAAAACATTTTTGATAGCATTTTCATCTACAATGAATTTTTTTTCTTTTTTTTCAATTCCATGAAAATGTAACGAAATTTTATACATCAATATCGATAGTTTGACTAAAGTAACCGTTAATAATTGAAAAGGATGACAGATATTCAAACAGATAGTGTGAAATTTCACTTGACAGTTCAGAAAAATAATTGCTGCCAGAACTAGAACAAAAAAACTTCGATAAAATGAAATTTGATTTTTCTCTCGTTTTTTTTTTCTATTCTCCTGTGGTAGCGCTGTACTATAGATTAACACGTTGATTGCCAAACTCTTCAACATCCAACGTAATGTTATACCATATGGTGCAGTTCGACAGTCAACTTGTTAACTATCAATAGAGATTATAACTACCTCTCACAGTGTTCTCTAAACAATTTATTATCTAATTTACTCTCGATTATATTATTGAATTTGATTAGGCCTCGATTAAATTGTAAAAAATTTTAGTATTTTATTTAACGTCATATCATAAAAAGAGTGGCTTTCATATTGTGTTTGTTCTTTTTTTAATCTCTGCCTTAGATTGAATGTTTTCATCAATTTCGTATGTCTCATAAAGCGGTTTAGATGTCGCACATATTTTACGTCTCAGCCAACCAGTCATTTTTGTTGGACATTTTCTTTTATCATGAGCATAAAAATAACATATTACCGAATCATAAGATGTATCACAAGTTTGAGATTCAGCGTTTTGAACATTCAAGTCTTCTCAAGCGTACCAATTACTTTTCAAATAATTTTTAACGTAACGTTTTTCAAGGAAATCTGGAATGACACTTGAAATGCTTTTTCATTTGAACAGTATTTTAGACACTTTCTCGACATTAATAAACATAATAAACCACAATGAAACGAGCGGTATGCGAAAATTAACTCAAAATTTTACACAAACTGATGTATTATAAAGATATAAATTAAAATTAAACTCGGAATAATATAATTATTCTGTACAACAATCCTTCGCTCTTTTTCATAGAATTATAATCTTTTTTGCATAATACGTTTTTTAATCCAAATGAATTATTTTTCCTAGCTAAATTCAATTGGTTACATTTTTATATATAAACGTAGTCAATATTGTTTTCAACGGAAAATCATATATTAGCTCTAGATATATATATATTTTTTTTTTTTCACAAAACACAAAGCAATAAATCCTTCAAGCTCAAAAATGATAAACCAAAAGATAATTTAAATATTTGATTAAAAAAGTGTTCTACAATTGAAAAGCACAATGCGAAACAAAAGTGACCGTTTGATTGTAAGAAGTCAAATAAATCTCAGCCAGAGACATTTCATATTTTCGTTAACGTCTCTATTCAAATAACATATTACAAACTTATACTCCGTGTACGCCAACTTTTTCTTGCAGTTGAAGAAAGTACACGAACGTTACGTGCCCGAGTATTTGCACAAACTTTTTATTCCCATACATTAAATAACGGATAAAAGTTATTCCACGTTATTCCGACCTACTTGATTTATTCTCTTTTCGTCATATCGAATTTTGAGCTCGCGATTAATTTCATACTTTCATCATAATAAAAGAGCATTCGTCGTGCATACAAAAACCTGTATCCCTTTTTTTCATTCACCTAAAAACTCATTTTCTCCAAGATTTTTCATCTCTTTTTTTCTTCCTTCATTCTCGCCCGACGTATCTCCATTGCATATTCGTCTCTTACAAATATGATCGGATTTCTCTTGTCTAAGGATGAGAATCGAATAAAGCAGGGGTTTCTTGTGACACCGTCATAAAGATATTCCCCTGGGATAACAAACCGCTACAGTGCAAACAATATCATTTCACCGGTACGTTTCTCTGACGAGTCAAAGCTCATTGTACTGTTTCACGCGTAAAATAAATTTTGCGGTCTTCCTTTTAATTTTGTCCAAACAATTTTTTATGTACAAACATTTCATTTGGTTCTCTTTTACATTCAAGGTTAAAGCTCCGCACCATAACATTATCCGTCAAACTAGGTCAGTTTTATTCGCGAGACGGAGTAATAGAATTGTCGAGTATTTTGAATATTTTCATTTTAAAAACTTTGTAATATTATTTCGTCCACAATCTTGTGACAACAGTGAGCTTCGCAAACGGCTCAGTTAGCGTAAAAACTTTCCGCCGAATAACGACCAAGGAGGTGTAAAATTAAAGGCGTTGAGTCTTT
This sequence comes from Trissolcus basalis, assembly GCA_025266255.1. Classification (NCBI taxonomy): domain Eukaryota; kingdom Metazoa; phylum Arthropoda; class Insecta; order Hymenoptera; family Scelionidae; genus Trissolcus; species Trissolcus basalis. Next base: position 186,902 of record JAAMPD010000069.1, read on the forward strand.
TATTCTTCCCCTGTTTTTTTTTCGCAGTCCATGATATAAAATGTTTGTCGACGTTCGTTCCTTCGTTTTCCGTCCGACACGAGTCGCACGCGCGCAAAAATCGTCGCTCGCGAGGGAACTCAAAGACTGCGGAGTTATCAACGCTGACAAATCCGGAGGCCTTTTTATCGAGGAGTTTGCCGACATTGATCGACTCGTTTTTATCAAACTCCAAGCCAAAAATGAAACAAAAAAATGTGATCCCTTCCGGCGGGTAATTGACAGTTCTTATCTCTCCTCGAAAGGAAACTCTCAGCGCTGAAGGGAAAACATTCGTGCCCGCCGCCGAGGCAAGAATTCGGCCATTTAAATCCAGTTCCCGTTATTTCGGCTTGTCAATGAACCTTTCCGGACGAGGGAAAATTGTTATATGTACACCACGGCGAAGTTCACCGTCAAGAAAACATTCAGGGGCCCAATCGTGATCTGCATAAATCAAGAACGAGAAACGGGAAAAACACGAGAACGGAAGTGAAAATCATTGTAATTAACAATGTGCTCCGAAATGAAAACATTTAGTTTTTTTCGACGTGAAATCGGGCCTGGAAAGGGTCCTTTAAACTGTGACAGAACGTACAACTCGTTGAATATTGACAGACAATTTCACCGCGGGAACAATAAACTTTCACGATTCAGTTCGCAAGCTGAGAATAGGCGTGATGAAAAAAAAGTGGTACGTGGAGGCAAGATCCTCGACTTGCGGCCGGAAATCGATGACGGGTCCTGCGATAGCGTAGAAGAATATCGGAACAGGGAATAATATGTGATCGCGTTTTGGACGCGGAGTTTGGTTTGGGAGCGCGCGACTCGGGGATGGTTTTGATAAGCCTACGTGTGTTTACCTCTACGTAACGAGAGCAGCCCTTTTGTTGGCACTCGCTGAGCGTGCACTTCAGGCCGACAATTTTCAGGCTTTCACTGCGAATTCAGCGCCAGATTTATGCTCACACACAACTGTGCACGTTCACGTGTCCACCCGATCAAGTTTCACCCGAATTAGCTACGAATTCACCATCAATTTCGCGATGTCTGTCCCGAAACGAGCAGCACGAAACGTCCCTGCCCTTTTCCCATATACCCATCGGCCATTTTCCTCCTCGCGCGTTCCCCACCAAAACCCATATCTGTCACGCGTTCTTGAACGACTCGAACGCAACAACAAACTCCCCTTGTACTGCGTCTCCGAACTGCACCGGTAATGTAGTACGGCTCTACAACGTCCACTGATTAAGGCGACCTCGCCATCTGTGAAAAATCATCAGTGTTTAAAAATCAATAGAAACATTTTAAATTTGATTAGATACTGATAAAAAAATATAACAAAAAGAATACATTGTCAATTTAATAATTAGTTGATTAAAAAAATATATAATCAATCAATTACCAAAGTTGGAGCACAAATCGCGTTCCAATTTATCTACGGTTAGTAAACGAATTTCCTGCGCTATCTTTTCGAGGTGTTGCAAGCCTATCAAAGTGCTGAATTGTCACAGTCAAACCCAGTCAAATCATAACAAACCAGTGTGCTTCTAGTCCGCCGCTTGATCATGTGATTTTATGAATTAGTTATTTCAAGGCGTAGCCCATAGATCAAATTGTAAGCACTTAGCAATTAACATTTCATTTATTATACCTCTTTCCAAATACTATTTCTTTTATAAATATCCATTCATTACTTCATTTTCACTATCTATAAAACAAAAATCTGAATGAACTCATTTTAAAATACCTGTTATCAATTGTCTATAAATTGTAAATTTGATTTTACAGATTTTCTCAAAAGATGCTCTGAAAACCGTCATCTAAGAAAACCAAAAGATGGACATCAGGAGGAAGATTCATCCAAGAACCATCAGTGATGCCTGTTCTGTGGTTTTCATTCTCATAATCATCCCTCTTCTTTACTGGTTCGAGATATTCATAGTGTTACCAGACCTCTACCCTGACGGCAGTCTGCCTTACTATTTCCATGTTGTGTTCGGCCACTTTCTCATGCTCAACATCGTGGGCAACTTGACCTTCACGGTGCTCTGTGACACGAGCACCAGGCGAGTGATAGTGCCCTCGAGCGACCCCCGGGTCCTGGAGAACTGGCGGCTCTGCACGGCCTGCGAGTGCATGTCGCCCCCTAGATCCTGGCACTGCAACATCTGCGACGTCTGCATCCTGAAACGAGACCATCACTGTATCTTCACAGCCTGCTGTATCGGACACAAAAACCACCGATATTTCATCATGTTTTTAATCTACCTCTTCATTGCAACAGCCTATGCATTTTTTTATAACAATTTCTTCATCTGGGGTAAAATCGAGTTTGTATTCCCCATGAGCATTTTGAAGATCGTCTTCCCCCTGGCGATCTTTGTTTTTGGCTTCGACGGAAGCATCAACCAATTTTACCTGATGCTTTACATTGTCACGGCAATCGGCATGCTGTTCACTGGAGCACTGTGTGCTTATCATCTGAACCTTATCCTGAGAGGGTGCACGGCGAACGAAAATGAAAAGAAGAAGTTTGTGTACGACCTCGGGTGGAGGAACAATTTGAAGGAGGTCTTCGGGGACCGATGGCTCGCTGCAATTTTTCTTCCTTATGTCAAAAGCACGTTGCCTCATGATGGTGTCTCCTGGACTGTGTCCAAACGATTTGAAAGCTCTAGAAAAAGAAAGTAAATGTTAAAATGTTGTCATGAAAAAAGAGTTAATTATTTTGTGATGAGTTTTAAAGTTCCTTGGAATTTTCTTGTATTCTCACTCTCAGGATAACGAAATACTTTGAAGACAATGAAAGTACATTTTGTATTAAAAGATAATATAGTTGCACGAAAAGTAAAGAATTTGAATTTTCTTGTTAAGTGCAAAATAAAAATACGTTCCGTATTTTTTTAACATTAGAATATGGAAGTTTACAATTGAAATTGTAATTTAGTTTTACAAAATAAAATTTGTTAACAAAATTTTTAAAAGTTAAATTTTTATCACCTACCTTTTAATACTTTTATTTTTGTTCTTTGGAATCACAATTTTTGTTTCTTTATATTTGGTTTACAAAACATTTTCAATTCATTTCAAAGCTTAACCTGTATTTACCGGCACTTGTGTGTATACCAAGTTGGCAAGCAAGCGTACCAATTTTTCGCACAAAAGATCTAACCTCTATTCAGAACTTAAGAAAATCTTTTATAAAAATCAGTTCGATCCGTTTCTGTAAGTTTCGGTTTGATGTAACTGTTTAATTGAAAAGTTGTTTTTCCATCGTAATTGTTAATGATGGCATCTCCTGCTCCAAAATCCCCCGAGCTGTCAGAGAAAAGTCGAAAATACGACAGACAACTCAGGTAAAATAACAACAGTTTGAAATGTTTTCAAAACAATATTTCAACTGTTTCTCATCAAGAACAATTTTTCCAAACTAATTTTTTATAATTAAAACAACTTCTAATTGTCATACAACCGCAAAATTAATTTGAGTCATCAATCTAATAATAATAACTATGAAAATCAACATTTTGATTCAACAACAATTTTTGCGAAAAAATGATTATAATAAATGATTTTTCAGATTATGGGGAGATCATGGTCAAGCAGCACTGGAGTCTGCTCACGTTTGTTTGATAAATGCAACCGGTTTAGGAACCGAGATACTCAAAGCCTTAGTTTTACCTGGCATAAATGCCTTTACCATTGTCGATGGCAAAAAAATAACACAAGAAGATATTGGAGTGAAGTAAAGAAAAACAATTATATATTTAAATGCTATAAGAATCACTGTTAAACAAACTTTACTCAATTCCAAAAATTATTTTTGCAGTTTCTTTTTAGATTCAGATACTGTTGGCAAATCTCGAGCACAGATTGCCATGCAGTTGCTTGTAGAGTTGAATCCAGACGTCAGAGGTGATTATGTAGATGAAGGCCCAGAACAGATCTTAGCAAACGATCCGGAATTTTTCAACAACTTTACTGTCGTCGTTGCGACATCGCTTAATGAAAAGTACATCTTAATCTTTCATGCCCATGATGTTTTATTTATCTATTTTTGTTTTCTTATGTAATTTTTCATCAATTTTTTTTTCAGGGCATTAATAGCTCTATCAAGAAAACTATGGGACCTGAATATTCCCCTGATTGTGTGCAAGAGCATTGGTTTCATAGCATACATGCGAGTTCAAACACGAGAACACCCAATTGTAGAGACCCACCCAGACAACGAAGGCGTGGACCTAAGATTGGATCGGCCTTTCAAGTGTCTTCAGGAACATTTCGACTCGATCAACCTCGATGCCATGGATTTAAAGGACCACTCGCACGTACCCTATGTTGTCATTCTGTACAAATATTTGCAAAAGTGGTTGCAGTTGCACAAAACCTTCCCAAAGACGTTCAAAGAGAAGGACGAGTTTCGCGAGTTCATAAGATCAGGAATTTGGAAGGACGAGCATGGGATTCCCGTGGACGAGGAGAATTTCGAGGAAGCTATCAGGGCTGTAAATACTTGTATTAAAGAGACAGAAGTACCATTAAATGTGAAGGAAATTCTAAACGATCCTTCGTGTTTGAACGCAACGGCAAAGGTAATCACAAATAAACAAATTGAAAAAATCATTCAGTGTGGAAGGTAATTTGATTTAAATTAGTTTATTTAATTACAGAGCAATTCGTTTTGGATAATTGCTAAAGCGCTCAAGGAATTTATCGAACAGGAAGGTGAAGGACTTTTACCTCTTAAGGGTGCTTTGCCTGATATGGTCGCTGACACTGAAAAATACATTGCTCTTCAGCAAATGTGAGAAAACTTGTTTTAAATTAACATTGATATTTCATAGTTTGATATGACGGATCAATCAATATTGGATTTTTCAGTTACCATAAACAAGCGATACTTGATGCAGATGCGATCTGGAGGCACACGTTGTATATTTTGAGACAGTTTGGAAAGTCACCTGATTTGATTTCTGAAAAGGAAGTGAGACTGTTCTCCAGACACGCAGCTGATATTTATGTTGAAAGAGGCAGTTGCATTGCTGATGAATATGACCCAAAACACATGAACATAAATGAAATCGGTAAACTTTAAATACGAAAACATCAATTTGTATTTTCATTCAGTTTCAATTTATTTTGCTAATGATTAAAAAACATTTGCCAGTAGCTCAAGAACTTGAGAATCCAGAGAGCTTGATGGTCTATTACGTTGTGCTACGAGGGATCGATAAATTCCAAGCTGAATACAATTCGTACCCTGGAGAATTTGACGAGCATGTTGAACCTGACATCGTTAAACTGAAGGTGCAAACATTTACATATACAAATTGTTATTTAAGAATCAAGGTTTAAAGAAATATAACACAACACTTGTTTTTCTCAGGCTTGCATTTTGAAGTTGCTGAGCGAATGGGGGTGTGCGCCTCTGATCAAAGATGACTATGTCCACGAGTTCTGTCGATTTGGCGGCGCCGAATTGCATTCCGTTTCTGCATTTCTCGGCGGTCTTGCCGCCCAGGAGACTATCAAGTTTATAACAACTCAGTACAAACCAATCCATAACACATTTATTCATGACGCAGTGACTTCAAACTCCGCGACGTTCTTCTTTTGAAAAATTTTATTTATTTAGTTTAGGTACAAATGTGTCTTGCTGCACAATAAACACTTAATTGAAACCCGAACTGGTTTTATTCTTCTTAAAGCTAATAATGTTTCCTTCGTTATTATTCTTCATGAACAATGCAAACAATATTAACCGGCGAGATACAAAAAATTGAACAATTTATTGAATAGAAGATTCGGAAATTCATTAAAAAAAAAAGATTTTGTTTTTCATCAACGCGCTCCTTGCATGGTTCAATACAAAAATTGTTAGATGGAGATCTTAAGATATTGGCATTTGAATCGTTACTATCGCCTTCCTCTTCCCCGACCTCTTCCTCCGCGACCGCCTCTGGCTCCGCGACTACCTCTGCCTCGTCCTCTCGTGGTCCCTGTAATAAATATAGAATTATATTTGCATTCTAGAATGATTATTTAAATTTTACTTTAAACTTTCAATATGTTTTATCCAACATACCTCTCGCAGCTTCCTTCTTTTTGGCTTTGGCCTTTGGTGTATCGTCAATCAGCAGAGTTTCGAGAGGTAAAGCATCAGGCAAAATGTAATACCTAATATTGTTACCTCTTAAACTTAAAGTCTCCAGCTGAATTGGATCTCGATTTTTAATGGTCATTTTCACAGTCTTCAAGTGTGTGTTCATTGCTACATCCACTCCTGTTTGTTTTAAAATTAAAATTTATTAGTTAGAACGAAAATAACAATCTTAAAAATACTTAAAAGGCCATTGAATTTATTTTCATTCATCTACATTTATTTATATGACCAAATAAAAATAATTTTCTTGTTTACAATTTGCACTGACGAAAACAAAAACATTACCTGTTATTGTCCCGTGAACTTGAGTTCCATTTTTCAACTCGATTGTGACAGTCTCGTGACTGAGTTTCATTAAAAATCTGCAAAAGAAAATGAAAACATTCTATAACAAACAAACAATCCTTTAAAGCGACGCTACAAAGTTTGTTGCATAGGTTAGGTTCACATCACGTTGCGGCAAGTTTAGCTGTCAACACTCTGATTGTAGCTCAATCAACAAACGATCAGTCAAATTCGACAATCATTGTTGACTGCCAGATTCACTTACCTCACGAGCTTCATGGTGTTTTTGTTAATTAATTATCTGTGCTTTTATTTAAAAATCGTATCGGCCGGCGAAAAACACTTCCACTCTGTTTTCAATACAACCGAATGCATTGCCAACCTTCGTAACTCCGGCAGTCGTCGCCAGATGTCTCTTACGGCATGTGAATTTTTTTTTTTTTTAATTATTATTCATTAAGTACATATTTTCTTATTTGTTTTTACATACTAAAAATTAAAATGAAATTAAAAAAAAGTACATGTCGTAAATTGAGAACAAATTGTACACTCCTTAAATTATTCGTTCATTTATTTCATCATTAATTAAAATTGTATCTTTATTTTCATATTCATTATATCAAGAGAACTTAAATTAATCACAAAATGCATTAATTTTAAAAATCAAATCAGCCTTGAGTTGGATTGGTTGGGTTGGTGCTAGTTGATCGTGATTCTTGAGTTGCTGAAACATTGAAAAATCATTTATTTAATTCAAATATGAATAAATATTTTATGATTATTTAGAAACAAAAATCTTTTACACACCTTTATAAGAATATGCAAGTGCAGTAGTTATTGTGCGCATATCCCCTTCGATACTACGGGCCCAATTTTCAACATCTCCAATTTCTTTCAAGGCGCTTGAGAAAGACTCAACAAGGTGCAACCAAGATTGTGTCTGCTTAGCAAAATTAGTCGCGCTGGTCTGCAGCTGTTTCGCTTCAGCATCCAATTTCTTCTGGTTCAAATAAGCTTGAGCGACACTGCAATTAAAACGTCATTACAATTATCATCCACAAATTGAAATATAAGTTGCAACAAAATTATCAAGCCATATAAGAAATGTCAAAATTCTTATCTAAGATTGCATGCCTATTTTGACAGTGTCAGTATACTTAATTTAAATTATTTCATTGATAAACGACTTTTTTTTTCTTTCACGTCAACTTTAAGCAGTTGATAAGAGGATAAAATTACCCAACGTTCAAGTGATCAACCAGTGCTTGTGTAAGGTTGCTCGCCGCCTGGACTGCTTCTTTTCTTTTTTGTTCTGAAAACAGTAATTGATCATTAACTGTGAGCAAAGTGCAATTGAACCTTCATGCCGCGCTGGATATGCATTTTTTTTTCTTCATGTTTTGATTTTTAATGAACTTTGACAAGGTGAACTCAACCGCTCATATCAAAAGCTACTAACCTTGTCGTTCTTTCCTGGCTGACTGTTGACTCTGATGTTCTTTTACGATCGTCGACAACATTTCTACGGTAAGAAAAAGACATGTTGTATTTATGAATAATTCAGTGGTTACAATGAAAAATCATATACTAATTAACCAACCTGAGTGTTATCCTCTTCTAAAAGTGTACACAAATAAGTCCTCCAGAATGTCATTTACCTTCTTTCACCTGTAAACAAAGTCTCTGTCCAAAAAACATTTCAACCGAGTATATAATGACAAACACTAAATGCCACACGACATTTAGACCGTTTTAATTCAACAATTAACAAAATTATCAGCTGACATCAAAACAGGAGCACGAAACGTCAATGCCACGTTCGCGCATGCGCAATAGTCGACAATGGCACCAAAACAAAGCGACAAGACAATTTTTTGTTCAGTTAAATTAAAATGGCGATTGCAGGGCCAGGGTGCCTTTCGTGCCGAGAGCGGGAATTTAAATAACGACTCAAAATTGTCATCAGAGTACCGAAAGATGTTTTAAGGAACCAAAGCCAAAGCTAAGGGTGCTCGAGAAAAAATTCGTAGGTGCAGTCGTGACACTTCTCATTGATAACTGTGATTCTTAACCTTTGTTTTTCGCCTTACATTTTGACGTAAAAAGGAAAGAGAAATCCGTGACAGGATTAGGACGAAATAACGGTACACTTGCAATTGGGTGAAAATCATGTTAGACCAAGTTGTTGAGCTCGTTGAACATCAGTCAAAATGTTGTTTCTGTCGTGAAACACTGAATTCCGGGAAGGTGATTTAAAGGTCTCGTCTCGGTAAAAAAATAACGTTTAAAATTAGTATTTTGAGTTAATTTTTGCACTTATATTTTGCATTAATCGATCAATCATTGCGCAACAAGACAAAGGCATTTTTTTATTTGAATTGACGTAATGAACTGGAATTTCAAATTGCCTGCAGGATGTTGGTTTTCATTTATCATTCAAAAGAGATACATATGTGATTTTGACGATTTGGTTTGAATCCAATTTTTAAATCGCCCTGGTGAAAATTGGTCTGTCAGTGTGGCAGCGTGCGAGTTATAATTGATACCGAACCGTACACTTTCGTCATTCAGTCACTGCGCTGCAGTTGCGAGATCATCGCTACAGTTGCGAGTTCCTTGTTACCGTCAAATGTCACCAAAGTTTGTTGTTATTTGAAAACAAAAATTGACCAGTGCTTTTTCATTGACAGATGCTGCGGAAAGTTCAAATGGAACAATCGAACAAGTGATTTCAAAGTAAAGAAAATAGTCTGATTTCAACCAAAGTAAAAGCAAGTGCTCCGAAAAATATAACACAACTTCGATGAAAAATTGAAACGAGTGAAAGTGCTAATTAAACAGATATGCAAACCGACAAGGGTTTAAATTAAGAGACAAATAAATATGCAACTGAACAAAAGTTATGTAAACACAGATCTCAGGAAATGTCAGGAAAAAGAGCAGAGGGATCCTTTTTCTTTGGCTGAATCGAAGAGCGGATTGTTATTTTAAAATTGAAAAATGGGGCTCAACAGTCTGATTTTTTGGTAAGTGGTTGAATCGAGATAAAATTTATGAGCTTTACATTTGGCTCGGTTAATGTTTGATGTTTTGTTTTGTTTCGAATCGTGCAGGTATCAGAAAAAGATTGGAACTTACGATAAACAACAATGGGAGAAGACTATAGAACAGAGGATTTTTGGAGGATTCACTCATGTTCCTATGAGGGCTGCGAAATTGAAAACAGAATTTATAGACGTCGATCTAGTGAGAGGTAAATTGTTTTTCCTTTTAGTTCTAATAATAAATCAAGAACGAGAAAATCATATTTAGCAGATTGAAATGAAATAAATCATGAAAAAGCAATAATCTTGATTTTATCGTAAACTTGCAGGATCTTCTTTTCCAAAGGCAAAACCTAAACATGGATTCAGCACGGTTGCGTATTTGGCTGTCAAACGACTGTTACTCTTGCCGGTTCAATACCAATGGTGGATCCAACAAACGAGCCCTTATATCTTCCTATTTTTCTTACTATTATATTTGTTGCAAATCTACAGCGCGGCTTTATATTATATCCACGCAAACCAAAATCATGAATCAAACGTAAGTTGATTGACATTTGGATTGCAAACGACAATAATAATTTAGACAAAATAATAAAAAATATACCAAACGGAATGAAGGAAATGATAGATTTTGATATTTCCTGCAGATTATTTCGTTCTCGGAAATGTTGATTCCTTTCTTCATGATGTTGACATTATCAGTAATACATTCCCAGATTGTTTCTACACATTCGGGTACTAATATTAGTTGCAATGGAGATGAGAAACGCCCGAGAAGTGCGCGTTCAAAACGAGGGAGATATCGTTTTGAAAAATCACGACACGCACGAAATTTAAGTAAGTTTGTTTTTGAAAAGTGTTTTAATGAATGAGATAATTCAAGTATTAATTGAAAATTTCAAATTTCAGATGACAATAAAAATGTATCTGACGCTAGTCAGCAGTCAAAAAATTGTATCGAGATCTCGCCTTCGGTTAGGTTTGCAAAAAAAGTGATAATTGAAAGTTTCACTAACAATGTTTCTACTCAGGTAAGAAGTTTGAAAGATTGCTTTCGTTTTATAGCGATAGAAAAGAAGCTAAAGCAATATTGTTTTTCGCAGCAACACATCTGTAATTCTCAAGATAAAATTGAAAAAAGTCCGCAATCTCATAGGAATGTTCTGCCTGAAGTTGTGAAGAACGATGAAGAAAAGTTGGGTATGTACAACCACGCTGATAATGCAATCAAGATTGTTTATTTGGTTACTGATTGTTTATCTCTTGTTATTGCAGACGATGAAGCGCAAGTTGAGATAGCAGATCCTGTTCCTCAAGATGATGATGGCTTTGAGAGTCTAAATGGTAACGACGCTTCAAGCGACGATAGAGAAAATGTAGTAATAGGATCCACGGTGGAGCAAACCAAAAGTGACTCTTCACCCTCGACTTCAAAAGTTAATAACTTCGAAGAAGAAGTGAGATATGAAAATCTGGTATACATTATTCCTTTGAATAATAATAAATTACCACCAAAATACGCAAACAGACTTTTCACAAAATGAATGATTTTTTTTCCAGAAAAGAGATACCGAAAATTCCAGTTTCAGAGAAAGTCCTTTACAATGTGATAGTGAAGAAGAAGGCGAATGCGAGGAAAATGCAACAAACCATTTAACTGAAGCTACAACTTCAGCAACTGAATGGATGGGGGTGACAACTAATAGTGATGATTGTAGTTACAGGTGATACAACTTTTTTATTATAAACTAAAAGAACAAGAAAAACGGAAAATCTACCTATAATAAAAAAAATTATTACGACCTACAAGTGTACAAAATTTCAAGTCGATTCAACTCTCGGAACATTATCAAAAAAAGTGCAAACGTATCTCAGACGTAGTTCGCCCGGTGCGCATTGAAAATTCGTACACACAATTGATTCGATTTCGCAGCCTTGCCATATTTTCTCAAAGCAGATCTGATCACGACATACAAGTGTACAAAATTTCAAGTCGTTTTAACTCTCGGAACATTATCAAAAATAAGTGCAAGCGTATGTTCAAAATAAAATTCATACATCGGAATAGTGATCCATATCTACATTTCTGAAAATGCGAATAAAATTGTAAAGTATAACGTTTATTAGGTAAATTTATCGTAATACATAAAATAATAACTCAAGAAATAATAAGACAAATAAAATGTAATAATATTATGATAAATCAATTAAACAAGATTCAAAGAAATTATTTATTGAAACATTTTTATTTTAATTTTACATGCAAACTAAATAATAAATAAATAATAATAATAAAAAATTTCTAATGTTTGATACCTATATTCTAATTTATTGATTTGTGTTCTAATATTTTTATTATCGGTTGGTATCGGATGGACATTGAACCTTCAATACGATGGTATAACAAGAAGAAATTTTCTAAACCCATGTAAGGTAGTTTATCGACTGACGTACCGACCAAACTGTAACAACAATTGTTCAAGTATCATTTGAGATAAAAATTTTAGAAATCAGAAACCAGAATTTCATTTTGCAAAATATGATTTTCAGGTCATAAAAATATTACTTAATATCCCCGTCGTTGCAGAAACGTCATTTGAAAAACATCATTCCAAACCTTCAATTTTCTTTTACATTTCTGACAAATATATTTTTTTATATCCAATTTTAGCAATAATTAAAGTCCTCATTAAGAAGGCCATTTGCTTGTAATTTGATACCAAGAACTTTTTACAACAAATTTAAAGTCATATTACACGGCATCTTATCCTTAATTTTTAATTTTCTTATTTTTTTAAATTTTCAACTCGTTAAAATCTGGTTTTAATTAAAAATATAATTTCCCACAATAAAAACAAAATCAAATCGTAAAGAATTTTAATTATAAATCCGAATGATATGCCGGGGTATTCATAATAGTTGCCTATAACAGGAGAGGCGCAGTATTACTGACGTACTTTAGTCACCCTCGAGCTTTCATCGAGGGCGGATCCACCCCTTCGATCCAGTCGGTTGCCATTGCTCGCGACTAAATATGATACGGACGCCGTATTTCAAGACTCACGCAAGTTTTGTACGATCAGCTCGAAAGTTCGTTAGGCGTAAGATATAAAAAAAGGTACGTCCCCCTCAATGTTATAATTTTTCAATTACTTTGAGATCGCGATGATAAATCATTTTCGCGCTATTATCAGGTTTATACGCGAGGGTTCGTGAATATCGTTCGATTGATTCAACCGAATCAGTGCAAACTGTTCGCGTCAGCTTATAAAATCCTCTTGTTCGAGGCAATTTTCTAACACACGTGTCCGCTCTTGAACTTTTTACAAATTCATTCCTTCACATCATTTTTTTCTATTTCTATTATTATTATTATTATTATTATTATTTTTCTCGAGAAACATTTCAGAAAACCTTGTTTTCAAGGCTACGATTTCCAATTCAGCTATAACAAGTTTTATTTGCGAGAATAGCAAGATTCAACATTCTCAGCACTTTGAATGAAAAAGAAAAAAATATTTTTAAATCAAATTGATGATGGTAAAAAATAAAAAGTGTCTATCGGATAAGATTCAGTGAATCTTCAAATGTGTATTAGATTTTTTGAATAACCACCATGAATTCACCTTTCAGTGAGATTAACAACTACAGAACTTAGGCGATAAGTGATTTTCACTGTTCCAAATAAAAGTTATTTCAAATAATAATGAAATATTTGTATGAAAATAAATCGATGGGCTTGGAAGGGTGCCAAGATGAAGAATTCATTTCACTTGATCCGAAAGAAACAAAATCAAATTCATGACAAAAATTTAACAACACTGTCACGCTAGGATCAGAAATCTCAATGTTATTCTTAAATTTATCCTCCATCCAATTTAAACTTGAAATTTAAAAATTTCATTATTTTTGAAGCTTCCATTTAAATTACAGGATTATATCACTATCAATTATGTAGGAGTTTACCTTCACTATTTTACTTGTTAATAAGGTGCGCTATCAATTACAGAGATATTGCGAAGTGTAATAAAATAAGGCAACTTGCATTTACAAAAGCAAATGATATTCTTTTCGTAAATTAAAACGCTCTATTTGGTCTGATTAAAAACTATTCACGTTTTTTTTTTTTTTTTTTCTATTTCATTCGAGCAAATTATACGCTTTTCTTGAATGTACAGTTTTACTGCAATTAAAAAAAAGCTCTCCTTCTGAATGTCTTCTTCGGATGAACACCTAACAAGAGGAGGAAACACTTGTCTCGCGATTCAAGTCATCACAAAAACGTACTTCTATATAATTCATTTCTAAACATTGTTTTTGGATGAAAATAAAAATTCCTATATAAAAGTGTTCGCTGGAGTGAGTAAACGAATTTGTTTCACACGGCTTGAAACATTCTTTTTATTTACATTTATTATTACATAATTTTTTGATGTCATTGTATAATTTTTTGTTCATTTTCATCTTAATTTATGATATTTTTAATCATCTACTTTCATGTTAGTAGCTAATTTAAGCCTTTGTGTAACTTTACAGATGAAACAACCAGAATGGTGAGGGTAAGGACGTTAAACGACAATGGCACAAATCAATTTTTTTATATAGCAAATTTGAAAAAAAGCTCAACTTAGAAAGTGAGATCAAACATGAATCGTGATAATGAAGAAGTGAGTATCAGAAACAAAAACGTAAACAATTAAAAACAAAAAACAAATTTGAAAATAAAAAAATTCTCAAGATCATTTTTATCAGTTTTTTAGTCCATTTGTACCTCTCAGGTGAAACATTGAATACTTGTCATTGAATATCAAAGTTTGATTCTACTTCTTTATTCTGCTATTAATCTTCCTTGCATAACTTTTCAGCAAAAATCTATCCCTCAAACATTTTGTGGTGCATTGCAAAAAGAAGTTAACTGTAAATGTTTGGTTTTGTCCGTGTTGATATACGGATGCCTCGCAGCCGTCACATGGTGTAGATGCGCTATTGTTACGAAGGTCTGCACAATTCATTATAAATTATTTTGACACCGTCGTTAACATGTAAATTAAATTTGCTGCGATAATCGAGTCAGCGGTATGGTGATTAGATTTTCTATATAAACCATCTGATGAACTCTCTAAACGTCTGACACGTCCAGTACAATTTGCAAGGCGAAGCTACAGGAGATGTACTTTTTGAAAACGATGCTCTCAGGGTGTATGAAAATGAAACTGCTAATTTGTTTTCCAACCTAAAGTATAACGTTTTTATGAAACAAAGTTGCTCTTCACTGGTTATAAATTCTTCATAAATTAGGCTCTTAATTACTTGCTCCATTTTTCCCCGTTTTTATTCCAGAAAAAGTAATTTTGTTGTTGATACATTTTATCACTTTCATTTTCTCTAGTCTCTTTATTTTCACTTAAATGTGGATATAAATAGTGCTTGTGATCACCATGCCTCTGCTGATTAGTTGCGACCTGCTTTAATCGTATTTTCATGTACCTAAACAGTTTGAATATTTTTTCTTTCATCGTGCAATTTCACGTATCTTTTGAGTAAGATTCTAATTTTCTTTTTGTAAAACAGTTTTTATGAATTTTTTTCAGCCCTGAAGCAAGCACTACAATTTAAAAAAAAAGTAATGAAATGAAATTGAATGAAATGAATGTTATCTCTTTAAGTACGAACGTTGCAATATTTTTTTCTTAATTAAAATTGTAACATTTAATGAAAAAATTTCTTACGGGAAAGACAGTTTTCATAAATCAAGATAACTTATTTTATCAATAAAAATGGCGGACTTTATCAATTTTGAATTAATAATTTATGTTTCTTTAAAATTGCTTTTTTTTCTTGACCTCATAAAATCTTGGACTTTATGTCTTTTTTTAGTAATATAGAATCATATATTTGTATCTTTTTGGTTGAAATAAGATAAACGATAAAAATGAGATGTAATCAGTTTTGATGTTTTGTATACACTGCACTATATAACCGGTCTTAAAAGGTTAAAACATATATTTTCATAAGATATAAAGTGAATCTTCATCCTGTTTCATATAATTTATAACAAAAAAAAATATAACAAATTCCGACGTTCAATTTTTTACATCAATTTCTGTTTTTTTAGTAGACATATATTGCACAACTATCTGATGAAGAATTTATTTTATCCATATTTCTTCCACATTTCAAAATATCAATACATTTCTTACTTCTTGAACGATGCTTGTGCCAAAAAAGTATTTCTTCACTTTCTAAATGTCACGAGCACAAAATGACTACATTTATATGCGAAATGAAAAAACGTTTATGACTTGACTCAAATTTTTCATTTTACTTTAAATTGTTTATAATTGTCTTCTTAAGTATAATTGCAAACTAACTAATTCGAACGTCTGCAAACTTAATTAAACAACTTTTCGTCTTTGCAGATTGTTACTGATTTTACTCCTCACCCAGTTATACATGAAAAGTATGTCTCCCCTTGTGACGATGGTTACATCTACATACCCGTAAGTTTTTAAAACCCAAAATCACAAAATCACTCATTAACTCGTTTTTCAAGTGACTTTGTTTTTGTTCAAATTTCAAATGTCAAAATTATTTATTATCGATATTGTCAATTCCGATATGATTTGAAATTTGAGAAATATTGAATGGTAATTAAAAGTTTAATTTTGGAATACAATGTTATGCAGGTTGCATTTATGGGGATGCTGTATTTGGTGTACTTGGTCGAGTGTTATCATTCGCCAATTAGAATCGATCTCCTGCACGCGGAAAGTCAGAATGGAGTTTTGGCGAAACTGACACAATTGAAACTAGCACAGCCAACAATTTGGTGGAAAGCAATTTCCTATCATTACGTGAGACGGAAACGACAGATCACTCGATACAGAAACGGGGATAATTATACGACCACTCAAGTACGACTTCAATTGCACCCCGACTTCTGCATGTTTGCTATTTTTAAAATTAAAAGAAAAACCATGCGCCATCCCTCGCGCGTTGGGCTCTCTTGTTTACCCTTTCAATTAATTGCGACTGATGTGAATTCGATGCCTGGTTGCGAAACATAACGAGCGTCGAAGTGACTCTCACTAAATTAATAACGAATATAATGGAAATTTCGTCGTTTTCAAGCTAAATGAAATGATGAAGTTTGACGCAAAATATTGACCTGGACTAATTGTTGACTATACAATTATATTAATCAGATCACGTTAATTTTTAACTGAAACGGAACATCCATTTTTTTAATTAACTACATTTGGTTCTAATTGGATTTTTATTCTATTCTCTTGTTCTTTTTTTTTTCTATGAAGGTATATTACGAGAGAGTAAACACCCACGCTGCAACGTCATTTTACTTTTACGATTATTGCGGCGTTAAAGATATCAGTAAAGATCTGATTCTTGACCCCGACGTTCCAATAACAAAGATTACTCTGACCAAGGGATTCGCATTTTCTAACGTCAGGTCAGCGACGGAATTCGAAGAAGCAAGATCACGTTTTTTCTGCGAGCAGGTATAAGTTCGACCTCGAAATATATATACTCGTCTTGTTACGATACCTTATCTCCAATCTTTTGACGAAAATTGAATTTTCATATAAAATTGCAACCGCAGGAATTTAGCGACGATTATATGGAAATGAGAGAGGGATTGGATCTCGGTTACAATTTTAATCCAATCACATTGGTAGCAGTCCTTGGTAATCCTTGGTTCACCAACTCTTACGTCTATTGGTTTCTCAGTGCTCTTTTATTGAGCTGGCCACTTAGGATAATCATCGAATACAAAACTCAGTATGTTGATTATCAGGTACGCAAGTCAATCCTCCAATCTGCAAATTAAAATCAATAATTAATCAATCGATGAACTCAATTCAATAAATTATTATACATAAAGTTAAATAAAGTTTACTTGTTTTTTTTTTTGTTTTGTTTTCAGATAACAAAGTTATTTGGAATAAATTACGATACTCCGTCAAGTGTTCAAATTCATACTTCCGCGAGTCAGTTAAGCGCACCAGGTTCCTACATGTTGGCGCCGAGTTACAGCGAGGCGCTTTTGATGGACCCGACCTCATCAAGCGTGAACGTAAACGTGACGTACAATGAAAACGACCCAACCCAGTACGAAATAGTGCCTAGTTATTCCGAGGCTTTGCTCTACGAACGCGCACAAGACTTGAATTACGCGATTCCAAATTCAACGCTACAGCCCCGACGAAAGTCTCATTGTGATATCGCAAACTGCGGATGTCAGTGTCACCTTGGAACCAGCGAGAAACGCCTCAGCAGGACGTGCGAGGGACAAAAAGAAAACGACATCTGCAGCTCTAACGCGACTCAGGAACAGCAATTGGAAAAGGAGCACTCTAATCAAACCGAATTGCAAAACAACTTTTGTACAAACTGCTCGAATTGTACTTTAAATTTGTCCGGTGATTTGGCTGATGGTGGCGAGGTTGCAACCTGCCATCCTGATCGTAAAAGTACAAACTTTGTTCAGGTATGATCAAATCCATTCGATTACAAAACTTACAAACTAAAACCATATTATGAATTAAATATTATTCATATGTAAATATAAAAATTACATATTTTCTTATAATGAAAAAATTGACATTTCATTTTGAATAATAAGGTAGATGTACCTTATATAGTTATAGTGTACCTATTTGTATTGTTTGTATCAAATATATTTTTAATTTATTCTGAAATTGGAGACTGTGCAAAACATTTTATTTAAATTAATGGAAAAATATTACCTAATCTTCACGCTTTTCAAATAATTTAATAATTATCCAAAATAAGAATCAATTTTAAAACAAATTTAATACAAATAGGTACACTATAACCGTATTAGGTACGTTTATTCAACTTATTGGTTGAATAATGATACAACTTATTTTTCTTTTAATTTTTAGATCGATCGTGCGATAGTACGAGAAATTTCAGAGCCCAATTTGAGAAGCGGTGCTGAATTCTTAGATGTTCCAACCCGGCTGGCGTACGCCAATGGTAGAAGTCTGGCGAACATATTGGAAAACGACGAACCGGAACTGCCGAATGCCAGATCACGTCCAGTCAGGCTGGACGCGACGAAGAATCGTCCCCTGATGAGTACTTCTGTGTCGACATCGTCGGACGGTGCCTGCAAGGGGGCCATTCCAAAAAATCTTGACTTCAAAAACCAGACAGCGAGTCACATCTCCGAATCCGTGAAACGAATGCCGACATCGAAGACGTACCATTGTTTGAAGTCAATACTCAAGCACAATCGTAGGCGGTATACGTTAGTGACGACAGAGGAGCTCCAGAGTTTGGCACACGGTCAAGATCCGAATCGATTGTTGGACAATTGCAAAAACCTTGATGGCTCCTTGCCTGAGGAGTCGACAAAGTGTTTGTGTTTGAATTGTCGCAGTTGTGACGATCGTGACCAGCTGCAGGGTCCCTTTATACCCAAGTCGCCTGGGAGGCTGGAAACAAATGGTCCATGCTTAATCAATGATAGATGCAAACGATCAAGGTGAAAATAAATGTAGATATTACAAACAAATTTCAAATGCAAACTCCAAACTACAAACTCGAATTTCAATATAAATTTGAATGCATATAACAAACTTGAATTATTGATATCCTTGGAATATTTCGATTATTGATCACCGATCATTATATTTGTATGGTTACGAAAATTCAATTCCTTCTTTCAGAACTCTCATCTTTGCAAGTCCAATTCAAGAGATATGTTCATCAGATCCGTTCAAAGGCCGCAGTCTCATCGCCAGCAAGAGTCTGCACGACTCGTCAAGTTACGAGGAACCAACGAGCAATCCGTTTTTTGTTCGTTTGAAACGGCCCTTCACAGAGAAAGATTTAGCATCGTCGACGCGGTCTCGACTGCAGGGCAAATACAGCCGAGCGTCGAGCGTCGATTCGGCGACCTCGCTCATAACAAACAGTGCCAGCAACATAAGCTACGCGCCTTTCCGGGACAGCCCGGAGGTCGCGCACAGAACCAGCGTACCGACGTCCCAAGAGCTTCAAGAAAGTCCAGCGCGACAGGAGATGCAGCCGACGACATCGGCCGTGGTGTCCAACACCGACGAACCATCAGCAGCCTCAGCAAACGAAAGTTTCTTCGATCACAAACATGTGTTACGATTAAAGCGACCGGAGCCACGGTCAACATCCGAGCCACTTAGACCTGAAATTAGAACGCTAAGACGTAACAATACCGAGCGCATAACTAATAGATACGTTGATAATAAGCACAAGAACATTAATATGGAAACCTCATTATGAATGAGAATGAATGGCGATAATCATTTTTTGAATGTTTCAATCGTTGTTGAGTACATTTTTAGTGTACGCAAAAGTATAAGATAACTATCGATTAAGGTGGAACTTTTATCCGAATAACAAAACAAGACGGAACGAAAACAACTCGGACGATTTTAAGTGGGCTTTTTTCGAAAACGTGAGATGCCGATGTCCAGTCGTTGTTTTATCGTAGCTATCAGTGTGTGCACCTAACTTTTTAGCTACCGCCCACATGAAAGTGTACGCTTCGAAGATGTAATTTTTAATTTGGTTTTTTCGACATAAATATATATATATATATATTACTAAGTCAACAAAAATTGTCAACTATTGTAATAAAACGAGTAAACCTTTGCACAACGATCGTGATGGAATTTATTGTCGTTTTAAATTTTCATTAATATAAATATAATACCGCCCCGATATACTCCGGGACCGGGAATCAGTGTATCTTCCGGTTCCAATGTGAGATTTTTTACCAAATATTTGTACACTTTGATGAATATTACAAACAAAATGATGTACTTGCTTCCAGTATTTTAGAGATGTGAAGGAAATCAAGCGCAATTGAGTCAAACGATTATTCTAGCAATCGAATTTTGCTAATGCAAAGGCGAAATGTACAAAAAAAAGAAAGCCAAGATGTAAATTACGTTGTTTCAATAGACCGAAATTAAACAAGCACATACATTTTTAATCGATTACTTTTCTCAGTGTAAAAGACTGTTGTTGAAGTAGGATACTGCTATTCAATTCAATGTCGCATAATGAATTTAAATGTAAAACACCAGCAGACGTGAGATCCGAAGGAATTCGACAATTTTCAATAGATCAATTTAACATTTAAGTATAACACTGAATGATTCCTGCAAAAGTCGAAACAAGAATTGTACACCATGTAAACGATATTTTTGTAAATAAATGATTACGATATTTTAGTAAAGTAAACATTAATTTTAAATTTCACAACAATGTTGATAATTACTTCTCTAGTTCTATTTTCATGTATGCACCTTCCCTTCTCATCTTGACTGTGCGTTTCCCGCCAGTGTGTATATATTTAAGTACACTAACTGTCCACCGCCTACAAATAACAATATAATATTATTTAAAAGATAACATAATTTTGATTACTATATTAATTTATATACATACACACAATGACACACACTATTTCAACTCTATGATAAGCCACAGTTGCAAAGCTGATTATAGGTTTTGTCAAAGATTCACTTCCGTAGAAAATCTAATTGGTATTGTAACAAGTCACGTGACAAGGAATTATTTTTTATTAGTGCATAATTTAAATACAGTGCCGAACTATGATCAGTTAATTAATAAATATATATATTCAACACTGAAGTTACCTACACGAGAATGTCAAAACTGTCAATATAATTTCTGTTGGCAACACTGTTAATAATATAGCTGTTTTCACATTTTCAACTGTTTCTGCTTTTACCCCCTCTACTAGATCCAGCACTACGAAAACAATAAAACACAGAACTAATCATCATTACACCATTTTATTTTTCTTGCCAAAAATATACATGTAACCAATTAATTACACTATGAAAATTTACATGTAATAATTTTATGTTTTTTTTTAAAAACACATTCTGTTTAATTCGTGTAAAATTCTGTTTAAACCGTAAAACTCAAATTCGGATTGGCAACACTATTAATTGGTCATCTCTGTTACCCCCACTATCGTTGCCGTGCCCTCCTACCCCTCCATGCCTCCATTTATTGTTTCTTTTGTTATTAGTTTACCTTACCAGTAGACCAGTACCAGTTGACCAGTTAAGACAGGAAAAGAAGACTCATTTCCAGTTATTGAAGTTGAAATTTCCATCATAATAAAACCCTATTGCTTTGTTTCGTGGAACTACAACCTGAAACGTCATTTTTGTATTCTTATCAATTACTATTTTTTTAGGTATGCATTTTTTTTAGAGATAATTAATTTATTCTTCTCTATTTTCTTACTCGCAAAAAAAACTTATTATTCATTGTATTTTTTGTTTACATCTAGATAAGACAATCTCGAATTACATACAAACACTACCGGTTCATTCAAGAAAATTAGCATAACCTCTCATATCATTTTATTTTGTTTTGCTAACTTTTCTTTTGCATTATCTTATTACATTGTTTACATTGTTTTAATTAAATTCAAAATTTATTTACACTCCGCAGAACATGGAACGCATTTTTCACATTCAACGTAACGAAATACAATTGTCTGATTATTCAACAGACGAGGAGGATGAATTGATAGAGAAGAACAAAGAAGCTCTAAGGGACATCCCAGAGATGTTCCACAAGAATGAAAATCTGTCAACGAAAAATCCCAACTATATCATCGAGAGGATCAAGTTCGCAATGAGACAGTGTCATAAAAGAAAAGTAGATTGCCACTTTGCAGCGGACATCCCCAAAACATCGCACCTTTCAGAATATTTAAGGAACCAGGGTAACGACGCGTTTCGCTCAAAGTCCTTACGTCTACCATTGTTCCAAGCTTCTGTGCTTTACAACCACAGCGCATCGATGGCTCTTGAGGGTTCGCTCGAGATGGCGCTCGCTCTGGCCAACAAGTCGGCAGTCCTTTTAAAGATGCAAAAGTACAAACAATGTCTGCAGGTGATCGAAAGATGTTTGTCCTTAAATCGCGTGTCGGACAGCGTCAAGTTCAAAATTCTGGTTCGCAAAATCGAATGCCAGAAAGTCATGATGGATAACGGGGAAGGCAAAACTTATGAAGAAGCGATGGCACTGTTGAAGAAACAGCCACTGGGAAATCAAAAATCAATGATGGATTTGTTGTCAAAGGCTCTGGATACAAAAGGTATTTATAGTGCCAGAGAAGATTGGTTTGACAAGATGGTGAACGTGCTGGGTCAGCCGGTACCAAACAAAGAAATTCCTGCTGCATCGAGTTCCATTGAATTGAAGTACGATGAGTCCAAAGGGAGACACTTTGTTGCAGCAAAAGACATCAAACCGGGCGAAATTCTGATTATTGAAAAACCGTATTGCTCAAGAGTGAGACTGTGCAATTATGATAGCTGTTACGGGTGCATGAATCCAATTTACAACGTCGTTCCCTGCAAGTACTGTGTGATAGCAGTTTTCTGCTCTGAGGAGTGCAGGAAAGAATCCTGGGACAAATTCCATGACGTAGAGTGTCAAATTGTTTCAGACTTGGAGGTCGCTTTTGGAAGATTGGAGGAAATCAAAACTGGTGGCACAGCTACCAGAATGACGATCACAGCTGTCAGAGAACTTGGGAGCATAGAAAAATTGAGACGAGAGATTGAAGACGTCGAGGCTAATACTGGTACAAATATTAAAATTCATTAAAAGATAAAAAAGAATGGAGTGATATTTTTGTAAAATTGAAAAATATGTTGTCAATTGTTTTTCATTTGAATATTTTGGTTTTTATCTAAATTGTTTTCAGACATACGCACGAAAGGTTTCTCAGCTGATGGCAAGTTTCATAGCGACAAATACCGAAGCGTTTACAGTTTTTACAAGGGGGAGATGCATCCCGACGATTACCCAATGTTGGCTGCTATTTTTGTATATCTTTTGGCAACAAAAACAACATTTTTTGGTCGCCGATATTCAAGCTGGAAGGAAATCTTGGAAAACGATGACATTCTCTTCATTGCTGAATTGTTTGCCAAGAATCTCGGGATTGCTAAAGCCAACTCGTTTGGCATAAATGTAAATAATTTATATTAACTATTTTCATTCTCATCATTTAGATTATTTTGTCGCTACATGATTGATCTTCTGTTTTCACAGACACTCAATCAGAATAAACAGTTAATGACGTCTATGAATTTCATCAACCATTGCTGTTATCCCAACGTTTTTCTAACTCGACGAGCTGGATCCAATTTGATTGTTGCCATTCAAACAATCAAAGCAGGAGAGGAGGTTGTTAATGAATCTTGAGTAAATCTCAATTATCTGAATTTGTTTAGATGCAATGAAAGAATTTGGTTTCAGATTTTCCTATCTTACTGCTTCGACAAAGATGTAAGTGTTGAAGACCGTATGGCATTTATTTCAGGATGTCCGTGCCAGGCCTGCAAAAGCAACTGGATGACACAATCTAACTTTCCTCATTTTTCGGTAAAACTTCGATTCAATTTTAAAAAACGAGATTATTCTAACAATGTTTAAACTTTTTTTTTTCTATTTCAGAGTTTGGTGTCAGATAAGAGTATCAAGAAATTGTTGAGCAAAGAATACCAATCGATCCAACCTCTATTGAAAGGTTATGAGGATTTAAGACCTTCAGAGGTTACTTTCGAATACTTCATTTATGTTCTTCAGCGCTTGTTTGATTGCATTTCGACGTTTGATACGTACATACAGAGGCCTTCTTACGAAATCTTAAAAATGCGCTGGTCCATTACAAAAGTTCTGAAAAACGTGGAAGAATAAATAAATCAAGGATCTAAGTTCAGTGATTTTTGCAGCTATTGTTTCAGTTTGACAGATTTAGTATTTGAGATTTATGATGAACACTTGTTTTGATTATTTTCAATCGGTAGTTGCAAGTTAGATGCAAAGAGAAATGATATATCGCTTGTTATAATATTTCCTTATTTATTGATCCACGATACTAAGAACATTCAACCATGATATTGAGTTTGAATTAAAAAAGATGTTTTTTTTCAACGCAAGAAAGATCGTTAATGTAAAACTAATATATTCATTTTATTTTATTATAATTCATAATTTGTTCATGATTATCCGACACAAAAAACATTGCTAGAACATTACAAATATCTGTTGATTGGATGAATATGTCATTATTATTATTATCCATACTTTTAATTAAACAAATTATATAAAAATGTGTTCGTTCATTTGGAAAACTTTCCTCTCAAATTACGGATAAAAATAAAAAAACTAAAAGCCGTATCCAATGTTATTGTGATAACAATATTTCGAACGACTTTTCATGATGACATTTACGCTTATATATAAGATTAACTTTTTGATTTTACGTCAAATCAGAATAACGATCGATTTGTTTCAACTTCATTTATTTTTTGAAATGAATTTTACTATTCTTAGTCTGGTTTTAACAGTTTTCGGATTGGCGAGTAAGTGAAAGAAAATACTTTTGCATGATCAAAGAATTATTTTTGATCAAATTCTCAGATTATTTTTCGTTGATTTAGGATCAGGATCATGTTTTACCATAAATCAAAATTCAACAAATGAAAAGTCGAAAATCATAGGAGGAACAAAAACTGATTCAGTAGTTCCATACCATGTCTCCTTGTTTTGTGACAACCATTATTTCTGTGGTGGAGCCCTGATATCTGCGGAACATGTTTTGACTGCTGCACATTGTGTGGTGCACATTCAAAATAAAAAATGTGTTGTAAAAGTGTATGCTGGATCGAATAATGTGTGCGGAAGACTGTATAGAACTGCAAAAAGTAGTAAAGCGCACCCTGAATATATTCCAGCCGTTTTTAAGGAACATGACATTGGTGTTATCAAGGTAAGAATTTGATTTTACAACTTTCACAATATATTTTCACAATAAACATTTACATTTTCATTGTCGTTTCAATTTTTTAGCTCAGCTCACCTTTTCCCTTATCAGAAACAATTCAGGTAATTAAATTGACGACAACGTCACCGAAAAAGAATGACCTAATAACTATTACAGGATATGGAAGAATAAATCGAAACAATCTTGCTATAAGTGATGTACTTAAAACATACACAACCAGGGTAGTGACATATCGAGATTGCAGTTTACGAACACTTATGGTCTATCCAACTGATTTCTGTGAAGCTGGTCAGATAGGCATGGGCACCTGTCAGGTAAAAAAGTTGAATTCAAGTTTTTCGTTATTGAATTTTGAAAAAAGGTCAAAATTCAAATTAATAAAAAAATTAGAACATTTATATTAGAATTTATATGTATATGAATATAATTTTATAATATGTTATATATAAATATAAGTTTGATATTGTAGGGTGACAGTGGAAGTCCGGCGGTCAACGGTCCTTTTTTGGTTGGTGTTGTATCAAGGGGCGTAGTTCGTGGCAAAAGATCTGAAAATAGTGTGGTAGACTGTGCTACAGGAGCACCGTCTATTTTTGCAAGTGTATATTATAATTTGGATTTTATCAACGAATGCTTATCAGAATGAACCTCTTGAAAAAATAGAGAGATAATTGAATTACAAATTCTATTAACTTCTATTAATGACGTATGAAAAATTGTGAAATCTAATACTCATTTAATATTTTCTATCAGTGGTTTGTAATATTAAAATACTATTTTCAATTTTCTTCACGCCTTCTCATTGTCACACGATAAAGGTTATTATTATTATTATTATTATTTTTGTCTGATTTCATATAAATGAACAGAAGAAAATTAAAAATATCTAAAATTGGTTTTTATCTCTCAATCCGTCTTGTATAGACTTTGCGCCTTATGACGAAAGGTTAATGAAAGGGTAATTATTAAAATAGTCTATAAGTAAGAACAAATAACAATGAGCTAAGTACTGTTACAAAATCCAATATTGATTAATTATAACATCGATTTTAATTATTTTCAAAAAATTTTGAACCAAAAACTATAATAGTGATCGTTTAATGGGTGATACTCAATTGCGCCGGATAAGATAAGTTCATATATAGTTGCGCGTAAATCCATGTGCAGTTGCGCCTAAAGGCGAATCTGTCTC
>JAAMPD010000070.1:0-101582 GCA_025266255.1 Trissolcus basalis
TAAAAAATTGAAGACTAAAAAAAAATTTTTTTTTGTTTTAAAAATTTTGAAGTATAGTTTGAAGTAGAATTTTTTTTAGAATGAAAAGACGTAATGAATTTCAACTTTCGCGTTTGAAAC
This sequence comes from Trissolcus basalis, assembly GCA_025266255.1. Taxonomy (NCBI): domain Eukaryota; kingdom Metazoa; phylum Arthropoda; class Insecta; order Hymenoptera; family Scelionidae; genus Trissolcus; species Trissolcus basalis. Next base: position 121 of record JAAMPD010000070.1, read on the forward strand.
GAAGAAAAAAAGTCAATGAGCTGGTAAACAGTTTAATCTTAGTCACGTGGCCTTGAGAATATAGTGCCAGTGAGACCCTTTTTATCACGAAACAAGAGAAACCCGCGTCTTCTTTTCGCGCCGCGATAACGATCTGTGCTAATCGTCGCAGAAAGAAATAGATTACCATTTAAAATCGCTAATTACCCGGTTCGGAACATTTATTTTTCATCCGGGTAATTAAATTTTCAGTCACGATTTGTAAGAAACTTTTTTTTTGTCTCTGCAACTAACATTTGTTCTACAGACTGTAATTTTCTTCCGAGTTTTATTCGTTCGTTTGCAAACATTCCTGTGGATCATGATATATTTTTGATTATATGGTATCAACTTTTTTTTTATAGGATCCTTTATATCTTCATCGAATGATAATAAACAAAGGTAAATATTTGCACGTGAAATTGATAACGAATTACGCACCGCAGGATCTCGAAATTTTTTGCACGTCGTTCCACCTTTTTAACTTTTTATTAAGACACGCGTGAACGAGTGCGATTATTTTTCTTTTTTCCTCAGAGTTTTTTTCCAAGCTCCTGGAATGGGACGATCGATACAGTCTGCAACCGTGGGCGTAGGCTTTCTCCGTAATAACGAGGATCACACGAACGCACCGTATAACTCTAACATGCCCGACGTTTTCGTTAATAAGAATAATTGAACCGGTCCTGTGTCCGCCGAATTATCGTCAAAATCCATTCCAAATTTACGTAATCGGCACTGCACGACGGCACGCTCATTTTCGGCCCGGAATACCAAAAAGAAACAAACTGTCGTTCCAAACTGTGTACTTTTCAATTTCTCATTATTGAATCAAGATTAATTTTATATTCGTCGTTTGGATTTCTCTTTTATGTAAGGAATTAAACTTTTTTTTTTTTTTTTTTCGTCATTATATTTTTTTTCGGCGTCGTTCTCTTCCGTTTAGACGTGCAAAAAATGAAGGATCAAAATTAACGCCTCGTATCAATTAGTATCGACTAATTTGCCGGGCGTTTTTATTTTCAAGTCTTTATTATAGTTGGTTGTGAAAATTCAAAAACTTAATGCGTGAATGATATACAAGTTCGCGCACAGCCTCGGTCGCTCATAGCGATGCAAATGAGATGCCGAGAGAAAAGTAACGCTTCTTTTGAAATTCAAAATGAAATTGCATTTTCATAATTAAATCATGACGAAAAAATATCGATGCATTTTATGTCTCCCATCGTATTCATTCAGTTACGTCTCATATATGATTTTATTGTAATCATTATTTACAATTTTGAACTGTTGTTTTATTAGAAATTATTTGCAATTTTATTCTTTCAATTTTTCTGTTTATTTCTTGTTTCTTTAAAGGAAAATGTAAAATTTTGAATTTAAACTTTTCAATCGAGTAAAATTTACAATCTGTTAAAAATATCATAAAAAATTGAAAATGAAGAAAAATATGAGATTTGAATATTATTTTTATTTATAGTAATTATAAAATTTCGATTTCAACATTTAAATACTGAAGATAAAACTAAACTCTTTTTTGTTGCTGAAATAAATTGTTCAATCAATTAAAAAATGGTTATTTGCAATTTTATTCTTTTAACTTTACCGTTTATTTCTTGTTTCTTCAAAGCAAAATGTAAATTCTTGAATTCAAATTTTTATACCAAAAGTAAAATGTAAATAAAAAGTTTCATTCAAACTTTTCAATCGAGCACAATTTACAATCTGTTAAAAAATTCATAAAAAATTGAAAATGAAGAAAAATATGCATACAAAATTTTGATTTCAACATTTAGACACTGAAGATAAAACTCAACTCTTTTTTGTTGCTGAAATAAATTGTTCAATCAATTAAAAACTGGCAAAACACTATGAAGACAAAACGAATAACAAATCATGAAGATTTGACATTTTGAATGAAATATCTTAATTTTGTGAAAAAATTGGTTTCAATTATTGTTGAGACTGTATGTGCGTTGTGTAAACAATGCGCATTTGTAACTTGAAACACGATCGCGCGGACTCGTGCCCACTCATACTGTGGGAAAGTTATTTGAGCGAGAGTTGCCGCGCGTATTAGGATTATACCGCTAGGGTCGCAGCATCGATGCCCCTGCGATCTGAGCGTGCAAATTGCGAAACACCGCGTTACATGTCGAGTCTTTTCGGTAAAGCCACCTTTTCGATCGGGAGGTAATCTCGTTTCGGGAAACCGAAAGTCGATTTGCGCCGGGGTCGCGAACGCCTAACCTTTCCTCGATACTCTTTTCCGTACAGTGACGATCTTTACGAGCATTGTCCTCGCGAGCATTGTTTCACCGAACAATGATGGCTTCCACTGACGGATTTATGCGACTTTTGTTGCATGATTAATGCTCACATTCGCCTTTTTTCCCCTCCTTCTGTTTCGTTTCCAATGTTTTCCTACAATTTTTCCCAATCCGCAAAACCATCGATAAACTTTTGAATGCAACAAAAAAATGAGATTTCCATTTCAATGCATCTGTTTGCAAATTTTTCTTCTTCTTTTTATTTTTTTTAATTTCACCACTGATCCACTTTTCTTGTCGATCGAAAATTTAGTATTGCTTTTACAAAATGTGGGCTCTGACTTTTATACAAAGTTTGTTACCGAGAAACACAAATGAGACAAAAGCCTGTGACGAGATTTGTAGTAGGCGTGTATCCTGGAGAGCCATTAAACTTTTTACAGATTGGGATAGTCCCGGTGACGGATTGCTTCGTTAGTGGCGCGATCGCGGCATAAATTGTACCCTTGAAATATCGGCCGGTAAACGATCCCGCGCAACTGAACCCGAACTTTCGCCGTAACTGACTATAAGTTGCGCGGGAGTTATATACAGTTACCGATCTTCGATATACATGTATAAATAATCGGGCGCGACATCGTCTGCGACCTTGACGAACGGTGATGAGCACGAGCTGAAATTTTCATGAATGAAATCGGTTGGAATAAATCGTGACCGATTTTATAACCGATTGAAAATGTAACTTCATTATTTCAAATACACAAAATGTATGTAAATATATATATAGTTTTCATTCAATCAAAAATCATTTTTCCTTTGTCAATTTTTGTTTTACGTCTATAAATATGTTGTAAACATAAAAATACACGTGTTGTATATCAAACGCGTTTTTTTCATTGAGGTATAATTAAATAGAAATTCTCATATTTTCAATATCACATTTTTCCAGTTGTAATGATATATTGAATTTATTGGTATTACTTGATATAACGCATGATATATCTTACGAGTAAAACTTATAAGTTGACGTTTCAATTAATTGCAATTGCAATGAAATTGTGAGTTGTAAAACAGGCGATGAGTGTTGTCTATAATTTAGATGAATTAATTATTTACCAGATGTTATTATTTATCGAGTTAATTTTTCTTGGCAGAGCGCGACGGAGTGATTAGATCTCAATAAAAATTCTCCGCGTTTGTAACCTTGATACGAATTGCATAGCTAATGAACAACGACGGAGTGATCAACATTGTTTCGAGCAAAAATGCTCGATGGGAAATTGCATCGCTTGATTGAAACGACCGCAGACGTGTCGCGCGGTGGGTTTCGTGTAAAATAATGTAAAATCTCGTTTCTTAATTTGATATACAAAATGAGCACCTTGGGTATTTGATTTTCTATAGGGTTGATTGGATTATATAAAGCCAGCCTCTCTTTTAAATCAATGACACGGATTTATCGTAAATAGGATTTATAAACTTTTTTAAGTGTTGTACTTTTATTCACCATTTTTTTCCTGCATATTGAACAGATATTCCAATAACCGGATTTATGACAAATGCGTCATGGTCAGGATCGACGACAGAGATCTAATTGACTGAACAGTGGCAGCGCAGCGAGACTGGAATGAAAGTCACCTAAGATGAAGGAGTAAAAGAAATAGTACGAATAACTTGTCGCACACTCTCGTGTCTCTGCGATATTCATGGGGCTTTGCTTTCTATCATTTCAAATGCTAATAGACTTTAATTTTTAATCTCCAATGGAATTCATTTTTTTCTATCCCGAAGCCTTTAAATTGGAGCACAATATGAGAATGGCGCCGAATGCAAATTAAAATTTCAAAGTATAATTCATGAAAAAAAAAAAAAAAATTATTGTACCAATGATTATTTTGACTGTCATTTCTTTGTTGAGATTTTTCGATTAAAGAAAAGAAAGGAACAATTTTTTGTACAAAAATCTTCGGAAAAAATACTGCTAGAATGTTAGTGAAGATAAACAAAATATTTTTCAAAGGTTATCTATCTCTCATTATTTAAGATTTATTAAAGTCGATGCTTGTAGCTGTTGAAAAAAAATGTGCACGCGGATGAATTGGCTTCTTTGACATTTGTAATTTTTCGTATCAAATGCTAATTATGATTCCGTACACACTGAGTAATTTAATCTATGAAAAAAATCCGTGACATTGATAAATATGTTGAAAACGTATGAACAATGCTCGTGGTATAGAGTGTGCTGTTTCACGGCGCTCGCGGTTGTCGCACATTTTCCATGTGATCCGGTTATAGGCTGACATCGCAACGCGGCTCAATATCGTATCGCGCAATAGTTGCATCGGCGCTTGTTATATTAATAAGGTCACGCGTTGAAAATGACTTTAGCAAAAGTCACCCACGAGTCTTTATCTCGTCATCCGATCAGAATTCCTCATCAGACATCATTCCATACGATTTTGCAAGTTTGAAATTTAATTTCTGGTTTGTTTCAAGGTTAGATCGTCTTTTCAGCTGGAAAAGTAAACAAATCTGAAAACAAAAATAATTCCGATTAGCCGTCTAAAAAATTCCACCCAATTGACTTAATGCGACTAATTAAGTGTTAAATAGTAAAAGATTGTTGAACAAAAAAAAAGATTGTTGTATTCTAACTGGTTTAGCACTACGATTATTCATTGTGATCAATAGCTTTTCAATGTTAATCCATTTTTTTGTCGTTAAAATTATGATTAATTATGAATCATTGACTTCGTTCGGGATAATTGCAGCTTCCGCAGTAATGGAAGAGGAAAAAAAAAGTTTATTATATAAGAAACACAACTTCCGGCAACGCAATCGTTGTTACATATACCAAATGTTGCATTTTTAATGTCAAGCTTTTATCTCGGCAATTAAGATCTGCTATTGTAATTGGTACATTATCGATTCATCAATCATCCCTGTGACCTGAATCTCGGATCTGAAGTTAGACAAAGATCTTTTTATGTTAATTTTTGTATTAATTTTTCATATTCATAAAACACTTGGTTTCAAACACGATAAAAATAGCGTTAGAAAATTACGTAGGTTTAGTTAACACACATTCTGACTACCGGGAAAGTAAGATGTATGGAGTGTCATACACTTGACCTTGAATTCATATATGCATACTGAATTACTTCAAATAGTCAAGTTATTTCAACAAGAATAAAAAAGAGCTCTTTATTTCACCTCAAGAAAGGTGCCAAATATTATTTTTAGACAAGAATTTCCAAATAACTTCTTCAATTTCGAGTCAAAAAGAATCTCAACATTTCTCCTTATCAAAAATTTGATATGAAAAAAAAGCCTTGTCATTGTTCATCCCTTTAGTCATTTAATTATTTTCATTATAAAAAATTATTCAATTCAAAGAAAAAGATTTAATCGATCGTATGAAAAAAAAAAAAATAGATAATAATAATATAAAAATGTGAAAAAGAATGAAGAAATTAATTGGTGCTTTAAATTTCAGTGTCAATATCAGCGTCATCTGAGATGAAACGCATCTCCATCAGATTCAATAGAAAATTCATTTTCTCTTTAACATCGTCATAAAAGCCGTCTAATCAATTAAACTATCACGAGCAATAACTCAAGCGAAGAGCCCGCGGTGGCAGGGACAATAAAACAGGGAGTTCACAATAACAGCGCGGCGCGCGAAAACAAACAGAAACAATGGCGGCTAAATGCGCGCGAAAGAGAAAAGTCGACGGTGCGCCGAGTGACGTATGCAAATGGCAAGGTAATGAAGACATTCGAGGGAGCGCGGTATTTAAGGAAGTCAAAAGGGACCCAGGATGGGTTTTGCACGCAGCCGAGAGCACCAAGGCAGACCGAGCGCTCACACATCACATTCTAGGCTATTCCGCATTCTGTTCCCCCACTTGCGCCCGGCCTATGGCCACCGGCTCACCTCTCCGCGAGAGGCTGCAAAAGTCGTACAGCTCGCACAAGTAGCCACTGAGTTGCGCGCGCGCGAGTGAGCGGAGCGTTCGCGCGTGCGCACACGCCACCCCGTGCAAAATCGCCCACACACGCGTGTACAACGTTTGGTCCGCTTCAGGATCCACCGTCGAGTGTTTACAAAGGACCGATGCTTTTGTTACAGTAATCCTTCACGTCCCATCAAATCATGAACAATTTTTGCATTCTTCCAATTCGACCTGAAATTGAACATTTGAGTTACAACGATGAAAAATGAAAAGACACTACGATCATAGTTTTGTTTATCTTATAGAAATGTTGATTTTCAATTCCTGTTTGTTGCAAAATAAAAAAATTATTCTATTAAATTTGGTGCTTATAAAATGACAAATGGAAATAATAAACAGGGAGACTTCATGATTGTGAACCGTTTGAAGTAAAAATAATCTCGAAACTATATTTACAAATAAAGTGGAATATAGAAAATGAAAAATAAATTAAGGAAAAAAAATAGTTTTGTTAATTAAGATTTGAATTCGGCCGTAAAGAAGGGAGTCCGAAAATTGGCTGACACGAGTTGTAAACAACGGTCAGAGACGTATTGTTTGACTTGTAAATAAGTAGCTCGAAACGTCAAGGAAGAAAAGACCCGCAGAAATGGCCTCTGAGCGCATAATGAAGCGATTGCCGTTTCATTGTTTCGAACCCGGGGACTTTCGCTTGGTCGCGCACACAAAAGAAAATGAATATAAAGTGGCCGAGTCGAGCTGTCTCGCGGGCTCCGGCCGGTTTGGTCCATTCATATCCTCGGAGTGAGTCTCCCTCGGATCCCAGCCAGACCGTTACAGCTAATATGGAGACGCGTGCGCGGGCGTACCCGAGAAACTCGTTCGCACAAACACACGCGATAATCAATTTTCAGGTGTTCGATCCCCCTGACACTTCCCTCGCAGATAAACCAGACGTTGGGTTTTGTTATCAAAAATAAAAAAAGGGTGAAAGCGACATTACGTCGTTGGTTTCACTATACAAAACTTGAAATTGAAAAGTTGTTTTCAAAAAAGTGCCCTAAAATGTATTGGACATTCAATATCATTCAAATTTATTACGTATCCTAAAAGTTTACACTTTGTTTACAAAATTTTTTACAATTAACCTTGACAATCATAATAACCTTGGAATTTAGAATTATAAATTTGAATTAAAAACATGTTACCTATCTTAATATTGCATTTTTAATTTTAAATTTAAAAAATTGTTTATCAAAAAAAAAAAACATGTATAATACACGTTAGAAATTTTTGTGATTTAAATGTTGCAAGTGAAACATCTTTCGTAATCGTCTGGTTCATTCGCGGGTCGTTATCTGCAGACGCATTTTCGCAAACAAAAATGATGCTTGCTTAACTGTTAATAAATTATTACCGAACGATGCACCACGCTCGTCTATTAGCATGATTATCGAACGGCTTTAAAAGAAACAATAATTATTCCTCGCTCGTTAATATAATTTTATGTATATGAGGCTCGAATTGATAGCGCGTTGTAACCGTTAACTTTTGATCTTGGGGATTGAATTTTCGGGCTGGTCAGAGCACCGCCGTACCGATAAGTTATTCAAAAAGCAATGCCCGGTATGAAGTAATGTAATGAATTTTCCAGCGGAATAAATCTTTTCTCTAACGGCCATCGGAACGTTCCCGTCGAGATTCCAATAGTACACATATTAATGAACATTATCAATGAAAATTACTCGGCCGATCAATTTTCATTCAGCATCGACTCAACTGAAAGCCGCTATAAATTAATAGTAGCCCAAATACCATGTAGGCGATTAAACATAGAAACAAAAGTTATAAATAATCAAGTGGAGGGGGGAGGGGGGAAGCAGTGATAGCAGTTTTTTTTTTCAAAATCAGCCGATAAATCGCAGCTAATGGCCGGGGAAGAGTGATTTGCTAAGAATATAACAGGCGAACACACACGCGGCTCTCTTAATTATAACAACGAATAATATTCAAACAGAAAGAGAGACCAGGTTAACCGTGAGAAAGTGCATTCACTGCGCGGCTGCTCCGAGAGTTACGCCTACCCGCGAAAGCCGGTGTACCGTGTTTCGTATAGGGTATATTTGAACGTCACGCGGAGAGTTCCCAGATAAAAGCGCCTAGATGGATGGCTTTCGGCTAATTACGCGAATGTGATTCCTCGCGCAGATTTATTTTCTTCGTCTCGACCGATTGAATAACAATGCAGAGCCTTTCAATCCTCTGCTTTCGACGCTCTTGCCAATTATTTATATAGGAATACACAAGTAACAATTAATGATCGTAATGATCAATGCAAATCCTCTGATTTGTAGATCCTTATCCCTATCACGGGTCTTTCTCTGCTTCCAATTAAATTTGAAACATTTTCAAAAGTTTCCTAATGAAATGAAAAATAAAAAATAGAATTCAAAACAAAATGAAATATGCTTCTTATATGATTGCATATATGATTGTATGTATGATTCCATTTAAACTACAAATTTTGTACTGTTTTTTATATCTATATTATATACGGAGAAAAAATTTCTATCAAATCTATCAAAATTTACCGAACTGTACAGTATATGGGGGACAAATCTTGAATATATATAGTATAATACATTTTCATCTATAAATTATGATATTTGATAGAATTTTTTTCTCAGTGTATGTATTTGAATTAAATAAGTATTATTTTATTTTTTTGAAAAATTCAAAATAGTTGAAAGTACATCATTTTACATATATCTTATATATTTTTATATAACATTGTATTCTTTTTGCTGCTGTTTTTAAAAATGTTTTTTTCCTCTGTGAGAAATTGTGTAAACCGTTTCTGAAATTTGTAATTTGTAAAACGTAAATTTCAAAACAGAGATTGAATTAAAGTACAAATTCAAATAGAGGAAAGAAAAAGGGCAAAAATTATTGTAACGTTTACGAATGATGAAATGCCGGGTCTCAGAATTCGTGTCTCCCGTAGAGCGAAATTACGAGCGCAGAAGAGCCCCCGCAGGTATTCGGCTGGCCAAATATTATAGCTCGCATGTGTATAATATATATCCGCGCGGCGAAACGTCGTATATGTCTCGCGTGCGCTCTCGTTCAAAACCTACTTGTTATATTGACCACGGTTGAATGCGTTAGAAATAAAGCAGGAACTCAATTTTAGTGTGTCAGAGGCTCTACGCCAGACGGCCGCGCTGATTATCATTTTACTTGGTATATTATTGCTGAATTTATTACCGCCACTTAGATGCGAGCCAAGCGGTTTTAATTGCGCCATTTAAATTCATCGAACGGACAATTTCGCTGCGCCAACATGTCGATAATTGCAATCGTAAAAATGATTCTGCCGATTTTGTAAGCCGGATCGTTCGAATCTTAATATCTTCATTTGTCTGATAAAAATAGCCGTTTACTACTTAATGCGGGACGTTTAGATAGGCGCAATTTGTGATTCGCGAAAAACGTTCATCAGTGTTTACATTGCGTTATCTTTTTTCCATCTCTCTTATCAAACTAGGGAAAACTTTCTACATTAAAATGTATAGTCTTGATAACAATATACTTGTCCCATCAAAAAAAAAAAAAAACTTTTAAAGAAATTTTTTTCCCATTTCGTAAGGTATTCAAAATGTTTTGGATCTGTGTTACATGTTTAGTCTCCGGAGTTTATAATCCGATTTTAGTAGTGTCACGATGATGATGCTCTAATCGTGAAGAATCAGAGATGACCGACAAAAAACTCGGATGATTGTAAATAAGGGGATCAAGATGCTACTTGTAGATGTCTACGGTGTATTGTAAGTGTGAGATTTCTCGCTCGCCGATCGATCAATCGAACATTGGATATGCATATCGAAAAAAAAAAATAAATAAATAAAAATAAAAAATAAATCACTCGGAGCGTAGGCTGGGAAAAAAGTATATATGTTTGTATATAAACGCAACCTAATGAGATAGACAAATCATGCTAATTTGTAAATGCAAAAGAAATGCCTAACAGTTTGTCCCAATCATTATTTCAGCGCCACAAATAATCCGAGATTTGAAAACAATTGGACATTTCGAAACGGCGAATTTCATGAATTGAAAAAGACCATACATCAGGGGGGGGGGGAGGGTGAAAAGATGAATGAAAAGAAAAAAAAAATTCACAATTATAATTACACGGTTTGTGTTCACTTTCGTGTATAATTTACGTTTTAGAACTCCGCCTCGGTCTATAAATCGTCGAATCGGTAACGACAAAAGGCGTTACCAGCGACAAAAGCAATTGTGTTCATAAAATTGGCAAGAGGCGGTCCTTTCGGCTCTAAATTAGCCGCTGCAAATCATCGACAAAGCTCGCAGGCGCAAATCGCGCGCTTGCGCGGTTTTCCCGCGTTTTGCCCTTCCCTTCGGCGCGGCTTTTTGCGACCGCCTCCGCGCGCGTTCGCGACCCCGCCATAATTTGAAAGATTATCGATCGTTCGATCAAGGACGCGGATCCTTCCGCTTTCTTTGTTCCCGTGGAAGGTCACGAAAAAGGGTTTTATACAGTTACCAGCAAAAGAGGCTTTTCAGCTTAAACACTTGATTGCGTGGCGATGCCGGGTTTATCACAAATCGCCAACAGTTTGATGCGTTTCGGATGCGAAACATCGCCGATCGCTGCCGATAGCCGAGCTTTTTTTTACGACCGCCAATCTTGCTCTTGGGCATTTTTTTCAATGGGCTTGTTGTGCTCTCCTGCGCCTCGCGAACGCAAATGTTTCAGCGCGGATTTTCGTTACGAAAATACCTGACCGCATTTTTGCAACTCGTTTTCCGCGTCCTGGGCTGTTAATTGTACCGAACGATAGTTTTGTTTTTTTTTCGTTACTTTCTACTTGCTAGACAAGATTTATTTTGCGAATAAAATTTTGATCATAAATGTCGACCGAAATAATAAAATTGGAACTAAAAGTGTCAGGGAAAAGTGCGGTATTCTAGATTCTTGACTACGAAATGCGAAAGAATAAAACTCGGGGTGCTCGGATTGGACGTCTTTAAGATAGCGAGTTTATTTTTGCGCGACAATGCCGGTTGTAAATCACTTGACAAATCGGCGCTGTTATAGTTGGCATAAATACCGATACCGTAATTAACTCAACTGTTAATTAAGCGTCAATAAAAATCGATAATTACAAGCGTGGGCCGATCTTGTAAATAATGATACATCGATGGCACAGCGAGTTATTAATTTTCACCGATCAATAACCGAGAGAGAAAATGTTGAGTGAACGTCGCCTCCAACCGAGTGCCGATACAATTGTGATAATGTTACGTACAAAAGGCTACCGATGAAAACGTGTAATCAACAATCTGTCAGTTTTCCTCGAAAAGCACCCCGATTAATTATGCTTCGGGCTGCTGATATCATCTCAAGATTTCAATTCTGATCAGAATGTTGATACCAGTGCGAATATCAGTGTTTCATTTTAAATCATAAAATTTCAAATCAATTTTATGATTTATCAATTTTTTGGCATTTTTAAAATGAGTAAACCATAATTAAAAATTACAAATTGAAATGATTAATCCTAAATTTATTTATTTATTAAATTAAAATTTTTTTAAAAATTGGAAGTGAAAATTTTTTCATTGTATTGTACGATTTTTTTATCACGAAGAGGAAGTTTGTCCCGATTTTTGACTATAAGAAATGTATCCTCACTCTGACTCATGTTGCAAGAAATTTTCATAATCTTGGAAGGCGTTTTTATCAGAGTCAGAATCACAAGACGTACGGTTTTTCTTATAAAACAATTGAATGCGACATCATCTTTTTAATGTCCCCGCGCGGCAGTTAATCACATCGCAGATACATAAAACCTCGTACCGCGCGACATCTGGACAATACTTTTTACACTTCATGAATCAATCTGGCGCTTTCGCAATTAATGTGTTGTATCGTTTGCGATGACTCGTCGATTGAAATATTTTTCCTAATTGTTTCAATTGTTTTTCATGTCATTGCACTATCTTGCTCTAAATTGATTAAGGTGTCAGTACTATAAAAACACGATTAAAGATATGTAATCAAATTTTATCATTCTTCTATTTACATATTTAATTTCACTTCTTTCCCTTCTAAATAATAATAAAAATCTTAAGTGCAATTTCTAGGAATACCAAAGTGGACCACTTTTTTTTAAATATCATTCGGCTCTTTAAGCAACAACAAAAAAACAAAACAAACGAAAAGAATTTGTCATGCAGGTCTTTGATTTTTATCTAAATCGGTTAAATTTCGTTTTTGAAATTGAAATAAAAAAATTTGATGCTGATTCAACAGTGCACCGACGCCTCAAATGAAGAAATAAATTGAATCGATTAGCTTGATCAGATCCAAAACCGAACCTCCGAGAGTCGTTTGTCACAAGAGGCACATCAATAACGATCAAACCAAGCGATCGGCCGAGGACACAATGAGAAAATGAAGTCTCTGATGTAAAGATTAACCTGCTACCCGTCGCCATCGACGATTATTTGTCACGCGGCGCAACAAGGCTCGAGCCACAATGCACTAATCGCACTATCTCGTCGATCGGCTCAAATCCAATTCGATCCCTGCGGGCTTCCGCAGCTTATGGGCCATCCGGTAAACTCAGCGGGACGTTTTTGCGCCGATTTGGTCGAGCTGACATTGCGCCACTCATAGATGTTCTGCCAATTGTTAAGTCGATCGCAATCAAAGAAACTCCTTTTATATCTCTTGCTTTTGATGTATTGCCAATTTTTTCAGCAAAAATTAATCACGATCATTAGTAAATACTTTTATTCATAAAATGAAAAATAAGAATATAAAATCTGCTTTCAAATTGATGTTTTCATTGATTGATTTTGGTTCAAATTATACTTTCAATGATTCAAAATTACAAAATAATAGTTTTTCATATCTTGTGTTGATCTGCAAATTTTTATTCATTTAAATTTTAAAAATGTACATGTAATAGAAATATAAAAATTAATTAGAAATAAGTGGCAAGTTAGTTTGTTAAATTTTTTTAGCAAAAATTAATCACAATCATTAGCAAATATTTTTATTCATAAAATAAAAAAATATAAATATAAAATCTGCTTCCAAATTGACGTTTTCATTGATTGATTTTGGTGCAAATTATCTTTCAATGATTCAACATTACAAAATAATAGTTTTTCATATCTTGTGTTGATCTAAAAATTTTTATTCATTTAAATTTCAAAAATGTACATGTAATAGAAATGTAAAAAATAATTAGAAATAAGTGGCAAGTCAGTTTGTTTTTTTTTCGTGAAACTTGTTTGGATGTATTAAATATCGTTGATTGGTTGATATTTAAAAAGAAATGAACAGTGGGAAGAGGATCTTAATGAAGGTTAATTGAAGAGCAGATGAAATTAAATTAATAAGTCCGGCGAGGTTTATATAACCCAACAGTTCGATTAGCGTTTTGATAACTCGGAGAATCAATCTGGGTTACACTGAATGGTCGCTTAATCGCGGGTCCCATCGCGGACCCAGGCTCGTAGTTCAGGAGACCAACAATGCTGATCCTTAACTGAGGACTTATTGAAAAGTGCAGCGGCGTTTCAGACAATGAAGTTGCCAAAAGGCAATTTCTTTGTTCGCGTATCAATATTTTCAACGGGAGTACTCTCAAATTAACGAGCGCGCGCGAGTGCGCGTGGGAATTTTCACGCTCCGGTCGGAAAATGGCGCCGGGGTCACAATCGTCAATTGTGCGCTCGCTCGATACGTGATTTGTGGTTAATCGCGGCCGAGCGAAATGTTGCAAGTCGCGGATAATTTATGTGCGCAACGCTTTATATATAAATTATATAAGAATTGAAATGTCATGTCATTTTTCGTGCAGACAATTGCATGCCCGATAAATTGTTTTCGCTGTTGGATTAATTTTCCGCGCGTGCACAATTAATCGTGACTAAAAGTCTGCAATTAGATGAGGACAGGAATTATCCGTCCCGAGCAAACTGACCAGATCAAAACTTCCGAATTGAAAATCGGATGCCTTAATCTGTTACAACGCTCGGCACGAGAAAAATGTCAGAAGATCGCATCGAAATGAGTTTCGTGCTTTTGCATTTTTCGTTTGTTTTTGTTTTCATGCAAAATTATGCAATCTCAAACTCCGAGATGAGGAATCGGTTTTTGAGGGAAGATAAATAGGTACGATGCACTTCTCAGAACGTTACGAAAATGAGATTAGCCTCTGATTGTCCGGGCAATGTGCAATGCTCCAAAAGTGTGCCAAATGCACCGACTTGTAAATTTTCTGTAAAAAATATATTATCCTAGATAACATTTTGTTGTCCTTCCTATAGTCAAACGGTATTTTTTTAANCATGATTATAATAAATATTATATAAAATATATTGAGAAAAATCCCAAACATTTCGATAATTGAATAATAAAAAAAGAATTTGAAAAGCTGTATTTTGTCTTAAAAAAAAAAATAAAAAAAAAAAAAAAAAACAAGTGAGAAAAGGAACTAGAAAAAAAAACAAACAAAATTTTTAATAAATTAAAATTTAATTTAATCAATTTTTGATATAAAAATTGGAATTGAAAATAAAAGACATAAGAAGAAAAGAAATTGTTTATTTATCATTTAAAATGTTAATTTTTTAATAAATTGAAATTTAATTTAATAAATTTTTGATAAAAATATCGAAATTGAAAATAAAAGAGATAAAAAGGGAAGAAATTGTTTATTTATAATTTGAAATGTTGTCGTTAATTGTAAAGTATTGGCGTGTCGGGTTGTTTTAGCGTGTAGCCTCGGGGACGTACGTGTTGCAGGTAAATACTGCGGCCTGTAAAACACGAGAGATTTGCGAGAGCTGGTATACGGTTGAACTATCCGGCGCGCGCGACGAGAGCGTGTTTCCTGATGGGGTCATCAGCGCGAATTAACATACTGGGTGAACGCGCGCACGCACGACCCGAACCGACGACGTATGTAAAGTCGCATTAACCCGCGATCTGTGTTTGTTCGAGAGCATTTATTCAATGACCACGTTCGCGTGCAGCTCGAGGGAACATAAACAAAGACCGCGCCGGCAAACCGAAAAAATAGCAGCGGCCAAGAAAGGAGAGATTTGAGGCTGAGAAAAATGACGATTCCGCTACGAGAAACCGTTGTGAAAAAAATGCAATTTTGCAATAAATAATACAGAAAAAGAATCGACAAACCGAATATTATTGTTTTTGTAAGTTATTTTTATGTAATTTTGTTTATCCGTGGTTGAATGAAATTTTACTTTTTTTACTGCTATGCGGAAACGTAATGAACGATGTTGGCAATCAATTGAAAAACCCACAAGTTTTCTTTTTTTTTCATCCTTTACGTCAAAAACACGATGAACTTGAAATCAGAAATAAATCATCGGTCTCTCGCGTTTCCTTTAATAATTCATCGTAACAGCACGGCAATGTGTAATTATTAACATTAACACGTTCAGCTGACGACTAAGCGCGTTTATCGCATTGAAAAAAATGACTTCCTACTTATACATGATATTGATTAACGTTTACCATTAAAAAATATTAAAAGAAATTCGTTGCAAAGTAAAAGAATGTTCGGGCTGTTCAGAAAATATTTTTTTCTCATTGCCGAATGGTTGTATTCAAACTGAAATGAAATAATCAATTTAAAAAGTGTTTCAAGGTTTCAATTTTGTATGAATAATGATAACAAAATTGTTTTAAATTAAAATACGTTTTGTATATTTATTGAAATCGTTTTAAAAACACTGAAATTATATATGCCCAAATTTAGAGTGTAAATTTAAAATTGTTATTTAAATATAGATATTGATTGAATTTTTATTAAAAAATTTTTTTATAGTTGAGTGAAAGATGGTTATCTGGAATAAAAAATTGGAGTTTTCGTTGGAAGTAATGACAACATCTGTGATCCCACCAGGAGCCTTACATTTGCCTTTAAGATCCATGTCAAAAAATGCACCACTGCATCAGAATCTGAAACTCAAAATGAGATTGTGTTATAATTTTATTTTTTTATTTTTTCAGAACTTATGTTTTCTTGACACTAATGGCTAGATATTTATTTATACACCAACGTCACCGGAAGTTCCACAGCGCTGTGTACTTGAGACTCTAAACAATTTTTTATTTCTGCTATTGTTATTCCTCAGCCAGTCTCCTCAGAATTTTATCGCATTCAAGATATGATCAGGTCGACAAAGAAATCCCCCGAAAAGACTTGTTGCAAACTTCACTGAAAAAAATTTGGCACGTCACTTCTCTAATCTGACCTACACAGTCTGACGTGTCAATGAGTTTCCAGCAGGAGCACCAAAAAATGTCCATTGTTGGAATTATCAATTTGAAAGAATTTTGACGATTGTTCATTATTTTGCAAAATTGTTTTTGCTAAATAAAAAAGGTGGTGATGAATTGCGATTGAATATTTATTTCAAGTTTTAATATCAATTAAGTTGAAATGTTTCAAAAAGTGCATCGACGGTAGGTAGCGTGGCCAAGGTGCAGGACAATTAGAATGGATGGCCGCCATAAATCAGCGCCCCCTGTCTCCCCACTATTCTGAAAAGCGGGACCGGGTGTCTCGCGTGGGCATCGTGTGCTTTTTCGCATCCTTTATTCTTTTCGTTACCTTCGTTAAAAAGGTTGAAAAAATACTCCTAGGAACGACAGAGAGCAGTTTGCCCAATTTGGCATAATGTATGTATAGACGAATCAAAAAACCTTTCGTTCTAAATAAGGGTAAACTTTTTTAACATTCCCTCGGTTAAAAAAATTTAGGATTTTGGTCTGCCGAATAAAGTGAATAAAATATTCTGAACTATTTCAGAATTAACTAAAAATTAATTAATAACAAAAATTTTTTTGTAGTTTCACTTTTGTTCAAACACAACTAATAAAAATGTATCAGGAATGTGAGTATTTTTTTAATTAAAAATTATGTTACCCAAGAAGAACATTAGTTGAAGTTGAAAGATATTTGAATCGCGTGATTGTCAAAGTTCTGTAATGAAGAAAATGAAGGATTCGTTTCAGGTTCGTAATGAAGGGCGACACGCTGGAATTCTATCGTTAAAGAGAAAAAAGGTGGCCAAACTGTCTGACTTGATTTCTGGTCCGATTCTCAGTAGCCAATATTTTTCTCAAATTGTTGTTTTCTCTTTTTCTGCTTCAACTTCAACGAAACCTATTTGATACATTTTGGATGATAAATGGCCTCGTTTATTACGCTAATATATAGGCTGAAACGTTTATCATATCGGTCATCTGTTATAATATGATTTGGTCAGAAAAAAAAAACGAGCAGGGAAAAATATTTTCGTTCATTTCATCTACCGTTACATCCATTTCAAAATGAAACAACAAAATTTCAACGGCAAAAGTGATTTTGAATTTTTTCCTCTTTCTGTTTCAGGTGAGATAATGACGATAAATTTTTCATTTCGACCGCCGACGGTGAGTGATTGGGTGTTAATAAAAAAAAAGCAAAGCGTGATGATGAGTTTAAGAATGGGTTCCTGAACGAAACAGTAATGTTTGTTCTACAGTTTTATCAAACGAGTGGAATCGCGGCCATTACATTAGTCCACACATTTACCCACAATCCATAATTACCCCCATTTCATCTGGTTCGCCAACAACTGAACGTAATGTTTTTTTTACGATTAACCTAACCGTTATTTACGATTACTCTACCATAATATGATTAGCATCTATAACCATAAAAGCAAGATTAATGATTCAAATCGACTCTAATTATAATCTCAGTACCAAGCATTTTTGTATCTGTGCAAATTCTTGAAAACCTTGATCTTTCTTCACCTTCGACTGTAGAGTGTATCTTTATGGGTGATGCACTTTCGATCCGGTGTCCATCATAGGCGTTCATTATTTCAGACATTTGATACATAACGGTGGAAATGTCAAGTTGAGTTACAACAGGATTGAACAATTGAAACTCACCGGCAGGTGGACTTTTTCTCTGATGATGAATTGTGAAAACCTTGCAATTTCAATTTTATCTTTTTTTGCATCACATCTAACCCTTGATCGTGAAACTTTTTGCAAAATCATCTCAGATAGTTCATCTTTCTAAAAAAATTCAATTATTAATACAATATAAAATTCTTTATTTTATTTATCACTTCCTTTTATTTTCATTCTCTAACGGCGGAACGAATTTAATAATTATATAATTTGCAACATTTTAATTCTGCCAAATCACGCCTGACAATTCATCTTTCAGAAAAATCAAACTTTTAATAATAAAAAAAAACTTACATTTTCATTTTCTAACGGTCAAAAAATGTTGATAAAAAAAATGTTATGATTTCTAAATTGATCCAAATCATGATTACCGGTTCATTTTTGTTACCTCCGCCCCGTGTTTCACAGTACAACTTGTTTAGTGTGATTGGAGGAAAAAAAAGGAGTCAATTCAAAAGTTAAACACCTCTAAAACGCTATAATTTCAAAATCTCAACCCCGAAAACCGCAACTCATCATTCATAAAATGTTGCTTCTCATCGCGTCCATTTAACAAACACATCTGCCGATTGGAACTGAAACAACATCTCGTCGGCAGCCGGCAATTTAATTCCATCGGGCACGAAATCCGCCAAAAAAGCGTGAGCCGAAAAAAAAAAAAAAAAAAAAAAAAAAAAACAAAGATCGAGCTAAAAGAAATGGAAAAACTCATGACGGTAACGAGGTGTATAATGGCCAGGATGAGTCTGCAACGAGCGCGGACAGCCGGCACGCGAGGTCTAGGTACGTGCTAAAGAGGGCGCACGCAACGTCCACGGGGGAGGGGGCGCCAACTATCGACCCATTTAATTAATTAAAAGTGCATTAGCGCAGGATAGAGAGCCGGATAACCGGAACAATATAGGGTTACCTGGCAATTACTTTACCGACCTTTCGGTGACTGCGGCTAATAAAAAATAATGCTCCGACGTTGTGTATATTCTTTCTGTTTCTCATTCAATTCAAAACGACGCCGGAACTTTTATTAGTTCCAATTTTTCAAGCCGGTCTGAATTTCGGTCTGCTGAATTAAGTCGCAATTAAGATGATTGGAAAACGGGCGATTGAAAAATGTCTAATTGAAAGGTCCAAAGAATGTGAACTTTAGCTCGGATTCTAACAAGGCAAAAAGCCCATGAGAAAATGATTGCGGGTTTTTTGATCCGAGACAAAGCAGGGAAAAATTTTCATTAACACGGTGCGCGCAGTTTCCTCGGTTGCGATCGCGGGCAAAAACGTCATAAAAGCAAGGAGAAGAGTTTGAGGCGCAAGGTCGCGTCAATTATCCTCGTATGAATTATTTAATAGCCATTACGTAAGGGGCCAATTTGATTTGAAATTGCCGCGCGCGGTAACGCGATCCAAACTGAAATTACAATCTTCGGTGCGGCGTGTTATTTATTGCAAATGGCTCTGGTTAATTAGTTTGGACGGGGGGGCAATTGGGTTTGAGCTGGAGGTTCCAACGCGTGTTTAACTTCCTCGTTGCGCTGTTTACCGAGTGTTAGGTGACACCGGGGTCGACCAACTATTTCTCCCGGTCGGCCTTTTTTTCCCCCGCGTGATGTCTTTCGCCTTTCGTTTTTTGTTTCTCTCGGCTCCGGCTTCGGCATTGTCGGTGATGGGAAACGAAACCGTGGACATAACGGTTCCATATCGGCTCGTTTTCGGCTTTATTTACATTCATTATCGCGGTCGATCCACGTTACCTCGCTGTCAAAACCTTTCGGTCTATTAGCATATGAACGGACGAAACTTTGACACCGTTTTTAACTTTTTCAATATCACCGAATTCAGTCACGGTATTGAGTGCACGGGATTGAGTCTTTTTTTAATAGCTTTTTCGGGACCGTTTGACGGGGACCGAATGGACAATCTATTGAGCTTGTGAATCACGATAACCAAATTGGTCGACTGATAATTTTAAGAACATTTTAATCGTGTGTCAATATAGTTGTAATTGTGAAGATTTCATAACGCTTGTATTACAAAGTAACCATAAACTGTTACTCAAACAATGACCAAACGACAATACCGAACATTTTCTATTCTTGAGTCAACTATAACTTGACGAAAATTATACTTCCGCCACGTTTCTAAACGCTTCCGCTTGTTGTTTCATCATGGTACACACTATTACTCATATTAAAACTTCATTCTTCTCAAATCAATTATCTTCCCTCCTTTAAAACTTTTTACCGTATCTAAAAACTTGCGCAAACAATTTTAATCAGTTTCCAAATAATTAGTCTGATTCATTTTTTACTTTCCAACTTTCTAAACTTAGGGTCAACCAGGGTAAGAGTGACACATGGAGTAACATGTGACACGTTGAATTTTTTATTATTAAAAACCTTGATATTTTGCATATTTTATTGTGCATACGTGTTCAGTGACTAATAATAATTTATAAAATCAATTCGAATCATGTGAAGTTGTGAGATCAATTATGTTATTCGAATTGTCACATTTACCCCGAAGTGTCACTCTTACCCCGGTTGACCCTACATTTTTTTTTTTTTTTTTCAAACTAATGTTTTGTCTCTTGTAAAAAAAAATTTTTAAACTAAAATTTGAATGCTCTTCATTGAATTGAAGAGGTTGACTTTGTTAAACAGAGGGAAATAATGGAATTATTAGCAGACGATTGCGGCGTGGCACGATAGGATGTTAAAACACCCTTGTGGTTAAAAAAGCCAGATATGCATTACGGCTAAAAGTGCGAGAGCGCGAAACCCCTTATCTTGCGTTCGTTAAATCGCCGACGAGACCAGCGATTTAATCGTAACGCCAGGTGCAAATTACACGCAAACTGGGGGGGATGAAATGCGCGCACGTCTTTTTAGCAGCTGACTTTCTGATTCCGATCACGCTAATCTATTACCGTGGGCAACATTTCGGTCCGATTAATTTTCAACTTAATTTCTTAATTGAAAAACCAAATCGGTCTTTTTGCGCTTAAATTAAAATTACCCATTGGTAACTATATTATTTATTGCACGCAGGCATATCATTATTTGCATATTTCATGCGATTACATATTATAGATGTAGATACGATCGGTGTGTCTGTCTTTCGCAACTTGCCATTTTTCGTTCGACTCGTAAAACGAATAAAAAAAGAGGTAAGAATAGAAAATTGAGAAACAAAGAGACGAAAAATCGGGCGATTATAAAAATTCGTCCTAATCGAGCGTGAAATTTAGCAATCAAGTTTGACGACGAGCGAGCATTGTTTTCGCACGGTGACAATCGACGAGTATCGCGATGCGTGAAATAAGTGTGAAACGAATGCAGATATTACGCAGTTCGAAATTTACAGCGAGCCAAAGGCAATTACAATATGTGTCAGCGCCGCGGCCTGCACACTTTTACGTGTGCTTAATTACGGCGGATCGTCGTCTGCGTAAGGCGTTGTTAATCACGCAATATCGCGATGCAAAGTACCCGACTTTGCCGTATTCAGGTGCCAATTTCACAAACATCCATGGCCTCAAGTCTGACTGACTGAGATAAACATGCTCAGACTCCAGACACTCAGAATAACGCTATATTTTTCAAATGACAGATTGCGGAGGAAAAAACTTTTTTACGGTGGGAAAAGTCACAGGCAAAGTAGAGTTGTAAACAACTAAATTCTTGACAACTGTAAAAAGTGGAAATTAATTTTCCTTATGATTTATTCATTTTTTTTTTGTTCCATGATTTTTTATTTCTTATATGTTTATTTTATATGTTCTTTTTGTATAATGTATAAAAAGTGGAAATGAATTGCTTGCTTTTTTGTTTGATCATTGTTTATTTATTTTTCAAATTCATTTCGTATAGTGTTTGGAGTAGAGTATTAGAATTAGTGAAAAAAATTTATTTACCCAAGCAAGCAATTAATCTTGCATTTAGAAAGGGGATGGAGTTGAAGTAACCCCTATTTACAAACACATTTCACGAGGCACGATATAATTATGAGATTACGAAAATATTTCGACAGGCTGGCTGGAAACATTGTTCGATCCAGGGATAGATGTGACTATGAACAGCAATTCCCGTTTGTTTTCTGTTTTATTTATCGTGGCGATTAAAATAGTGACGTATTTTTATGTGTCTTTACTTTCTACATTCTGTCCATGGATTGTTGACTTTTTGCAATGAAACAAATCAATTTTGCCGGAGTGAAATAATTAAGATAGTTCACTGCTGAAGCATATAATTCTAAAATGTATAGTATTTATCTTACGAACAGTGTCAAGATAAGAGAAAAAGATTGTCCGTCAACTTTAATTAAGAGCGAACGTACGGAATATACGTAGATACATTTTTTTTAAATGAACATCGACAAAAATTCCCTCTAGCCTATAAAGATAGTACATTTTTATCGCTCCTATAACAGTACTTGGAATGTCTATCGAAATTTTCAATTTAAGTTGAAATTTTGTAATCGAAGCGAGCAATTTAAATTTCAAGACGACTCGAAATAAAATCAGAGAACGAAAAAACAATTGGAATCTGGAAAAAAGTAAAAGTATAATCAAAATCGTTCGGCATTTCTCTGTGCGAGTACTTTTTTCCCCATTCGATCAAAAGCGTCGCAAAAAGCGAGACACTCCGAGCGTATTGCTGCGAGAGTTGGACGGCTCGCAGAAGACCATATACAACCGAACCGCTAATTGCGTCTGCAAAGTGCTGCGACAATAAAAAAATGATCCACTATCAACATTAATTAAGAGTTGTAAGTGTGAGAAAGATACTTGTATTTCCTTAAGGGACCGTGATGTGTCTGCAAGACTGACCGAAGTGATTAATGAACGGTAGCCAAGCAGGAAGATTTACTATGTAAAATTACACCACAAATAAATTTAATGAATAAGATGAACGTAATTTTAAACAAATAACATCATTTATATGGTAATTAGTCTGCGACGATGTTGATCATTGTTGGTTCATAATTCTCATGCAAAGAAAATTTTACATATACCGTGTCCATTGTATATTTTACTTTTTTATAAACAAAATTATGTCTTGAAGAATAAAACTGAAATAATGAAATTTAGGTGTGTTTAGTTTTGTTTCGTTTGAATTTCATTTTAGTGAATTAAATATGAAAAAGAAAAAAATATTGAGCTTGACACAATTTTGATCTATTGTTGTATTAAGTAAATTGACTGAAGAAGTCATAGCTTGAACGCATGCCAGAGAAACGCAAACAAGACACGTGACCACATGTGTCGTCGACATGTCTGTCACGTTTGTGTTGATGTGTCTAGTCAGAAATAGCCCTTGGCCATACGCTTTATAATTTCTCGCATGTGCGCATATCCCAGACAATCTCTTATGTTATTACAATTCTTGGGATAAAATTTTTATGCATTATTAATTGATTTTTGTCTTCTCCTTAAATGCTAAATGTTTGGCTAATTTGTCCCCACCACAGTCGTTCAGTAAGAACCGTAGAAATTTTACAGCATTGTCAATTATGAAGTGAAATTTTTTTTCAGGTTAATTGTCTAGAATTTTGATTGGAAATGATGGTTTTCGGAGTTCGTTAATTCTAATCTCCCTGCCGAGATTAACAAGCAAAAATGTGTCCGTTCATAAATCTTCGGTCACATTTCATAACGCACAAAGCATCGCGCAATTATCTTTACAGGTCATTGCGAGCTATCCACCAGTACGAACTGATGCATCGATGATAAAATTGAAAATGCATCGACAACCTTGTTACCGCGGCACTAAACTTTATACGCGATATATAAATCATATCATTACTCCATCGCAATACAATTTTCTCCGCAATAATGATAGCTCGGGACGATATAAATTTCACATCGCATTGTCTGTCTGAATCAATCTTCGATACGGGTTCAATTAATTTTCCTCTCATTACGGCGGGAAAAAAAGAAACGAATTATGCAAAACGCATAAAACATTCCTTTTTTTTGCACGATCCACAAATGGTTTCCATTTACAGTGAAAAAGTTGTTCTTCCGATGGGTTATTCCTTCGTCTATTATCGATATAAATTAGTATGTCTGTACAATAATTTGCTTAACCTCCATATTTACGTGACGTCACTCGCAGAAACGTTATGAAACATGCGAACGGCCGTTATTTATGGAACACAATGTACAAGCACGAATCACCCACACTAAATTACAAATTGTAAATCATTAGCGCGCGTCATTTGTCGGTGATTCATTGTTTTATTGATGTTTTCATTTGTATGCAAACTCAATTCGAAAATAGAGCAATTCGATTTGCAATGCTAAAAAAGCGTCATTTGCATGGCTAACATGATTCATTAGAAAATCAATGAACCAGCGCGAGCATCGAAAATGATTCACATTGTGATTCGCGGATAAGTTAATAAATCTTGCGTTGCGACGACGTGTGGCAAATTGTTCGATAATTGAGTCCGGAGAATGTCATACGAAATGAAGTGCTGCAGCTGCGTCTAAAGTTTTTCTTACAGTCAGATTGTTATTACATCGAGAAAAAAATTTTATCAAAATTTACTGACGAACTGTACAGTATATGGAGAAATCTGAAATTGGGCAAAATATATTAATATCTGAAGCAAATTTCGATGAATGAACATGAAAAATTAATATTAGTTTAATAATTTTTTTAATGCTCATTCGTCAACATTTGCTGTAAGTTTCAATAATTTCTTACGAATTTTAGATTTGTCCATCATATATTGTAAAGTTCAGTAAATTTTCATCTCTAAATTCTGTAAACCCCTATATACTGGTTAGCCAAAAAATTATAACATTTGATAAAATTTTTTCTCAATGTACCCATGCAAAATTTTCGACATACAAAATGTCGTTTATCGAACAACTAACAACAAAACAAAAATCCAACTATTGCAAAAATAAATATGATTGTTATTATTATTTTTATTTTTACATTAAAAAATTACATGGAATTAACAAAGTGACTTTCTACATTCAGACAGTTTTTTTTATTTTCACCTAAAAAGACGTATTATGTAATTCCGATAATTGAGAATTGGTCACAGAGCGAGGAACATTCATAACAGTGTTTTACTTGTGTGTTGACTCGGTCAACAAAATTTCTTTTCATCCGGGACACTTTATTCCGACGTAAACGTCCAAATGAATCAGAATGTTTGCGCACAAGGACGCGTAAAAATACCCGAGTATTGGAAAAATCGTTATCTTCAGTAAAGTCGTGGTTTAAAAAAGAATTCTTTTTTTTTCAGAACCATTTGCTCAGGCCTTATCGAGAGCCAAGTTCCGTAATTGCGTATACCATCTTTGACGCAACGCATGTGTTACGTGGAAATTCAAGAACTGATAACGACATATCATGAAATCAAATCTTGAGTTGGACGAAGGTGGTCTAAATTAATTAAAATAATAACGCATCACAGCGTGTGTATGAGTTTTTGCGGCAAACAAAATTATTCCGCTTGCGTGTACCGTGTACATAATCAACGTGGCACGGTTCTGAACCTTTAACCTGCCATTAGAAGGAGGTTCTATGAGTCTCGGGGAGATGATGCCCGCTGTCTTATTCGTATATCTGTGAAATAATACCGAATAAATCCGCCATAAATGCGAGTCGCGTGGGCGTCAAATAACGATAATGCAAGTAAATAATGGACGAGCAGTATTTTATCGCCCGGGGCGCTCGCTCGAGATAGAAAATCTATACCCCGCTTTCTTGACCAATAAGGTGATTTTAAATTTTCTAACTTTTGTAAATTTTACCGAACGGCCTTTGTTTCATACTTCGCCATAACAAATTAGAAATTTAACGGCAGTTATATTGCAAAAAAAACAAGCGACTGAAATTCAGATCGACGTTTTTTGTTTGAGATTTTTCTTTTTTGTGGTTGATAGACAGTTTTCGTAATTGTGTTTTGGATGGGAATTATAGAAAAATGTATGAAAATTTAGGTCAACTTTGAATGTGTCGGAAACAAGAGGAAGTCGCTTGTGGAAGAAGAATAATAGAATTATGTGAAGAGGAAAGCAACCATTTTGTACGCGGTAACGAGGCGTAGCGCGCAGAAGCGCGCACATCGAATCAATCTGGCGAGGCCACACCCTTTGACCTAAAGCCGCATTATGCTCTAATATAAATATGGACACGTCTATTAGACAGATGATTCCCGATGACATTAGTTTTTTTTTCTGATGTCAATCATTAAATAAACTGTCCGAACACAACTATGATTACAGGCCTAATTTTATAAAAATTCTTAAATCACATCAAATGTATTTAATTAAAAATCAAACCCTCCATTTTTGAGCCCCTGAAATTTTAAATACAAAAATCACATTCAGTCTCAAATCATGAAAAATTATTTCAGTTGAAAATTAAACAATAAAAGTAGAACAGGTCAGTGAAGTGTCAGACAAAAAAATAAGGAGAAAAAGTTGATTCGTACTTTTTATTTGAAATTTGAGCTTTTTCGAAGTTGGGTATAAAGTGGAACAGATCAAAGTTCAGTCAGGCTCATTAAAAAGTGGGGATGGTTTTTCTGAAAATGTTAATACGCAATTGATGATGGCACAGGGAACGGATAAAATTAATATATTACAGGCGGGTTGCACACGAGTTGCAAATCATAACCAATAACAGTCAGAGAAAATTATTGTCTACGCTATCTTATCTCCAAACTTGAAGTTCCTGGCGTCGAATAGTTATAGTGCGTGTCAAGTATATATAGTTTTGAAACACCTCATAGAATTTGTATAAATCACTGCATGGCTTCCAGTGAAGGTGATACAAAGTAGTGGGTGGAATTCATCGGATACATATAATATATCTTGAAGATGGGATCAAATTAGACCCTCGAGGATATCTTCAAATCCATCGCATGACTTTCAATTTAGGCGCTCGCACACATTTCCGGTTTCGTTTTATTGCTCCTTTCGAATTAAGATTTTGATTTAAATTCAAATGTTTCGAATGAATAAGAACCGATTAAGTGCTTAGAAAACAACAAAATAAGTTGCATTCAATTTTTCTGCTTGGTATTTTAAAATCTTTTGAACGGACATTTTTTGCAAAATTATAAAAGTGTATTTCAAAAAAGAAAAAAAAGGTAAACAACTTTTTGACAGGTCGTATAAAATATGTAAAATTGCTAGAGAAAATTTAATATGACAGTAAAATTTATCACTGTGCGTCTTCGGACATAATTTTTCAAGATGAAAAAAAAGAGGAAGAAGGATATATACATGTGAGAGCGGATGTTACGTTTAATTTACGAAATGTATAGCCAACATTATTATTACATGGGTTAGGACGACGGCATCATTCTAAATCGTGTGCATTTGTTCGTTTCTTCGAAACGCTCGTGCGCGCGAGCAAATCGCGTGGGTGTTCCGTCAGATTTCAGAACGCGTTATTAACCCTCGGGAACCAGCATCTATGATTATCCTCCGATAATATCCCTACGTTCACACCGTGCTCTGTCATTATCCTGACAAAAAAAGTTAATAAAATTGTCCACACAGTCTTAATCGTGAAATCACACGTAAAAAGTCTCTCCCTTTTTGTGATTTCTTTTATCCTCTTGGCCCTCTGAAGATTGGCTTTTGATTGGCCCATTTTTCGAACAACCAACTCCGAATCCCTTTTGCACCATCTGTATGAATTATTCAATTTTTGCATGATATCAATTTCCAAGTCCATTTCAAAATCGTTGATGATGAGTCGGTAAAATTTAGCTGGGCAAAAGAAGAAGAAGAAGAAGAAAAAAACAAGCGAGTCGCCATTTAGTCATAAGTTCGTCGTGGCGAAGGGGCGTTGAGGATCGCGCTTATCTGCATAAGCGAGCGACACGTATTACAATATTCAAAATGTGCACGTTTTATGCACACCATTCTTTGCAAACACGAGGGCGGTATCTGCGAGAGTACAAATCATACGGGAATGCAATGACGCTGCAATGTTTGGGATTTCCTTCGCAGTTTCTTAATCTGACGCGTCCATTTGTACTCATCCTTCAGGCGGCTCGAAAACGCGACACCCGAAAATTGATCGATATACCCCCGTAAATTCGTTCGTCTATCAATCACGATGAAAAACGATCAAACTTATTTATCTCTCGCGATGAAATAAACATTTTGAGTGCAACCCACTCTTGGCAGACTGGAAGCTTATTTCCATTAGAATATAAGGAATTATCGATGGCCTGATCAATAAATTTTCATAGGTAAACGTTCGGCGAGACTGACCAATCGGAGAGGAAAAGTAGGTGGTCATTACAACGCCAGTTTTATTGCCAACGCGCAAATTTTTATTGCAACATTTTCTGGGCTCTTCGGGCCGCACAATGTTGACTTTTACAGCCGAGCAATTTATTAATCTCTCGAGACAGACGTAAAAAATTAATCTCTTAAAACGTTCACAAATGACGAAAAAAATAAAAAATCCGTCGAATTATTATATACCCTTGAGTGGCGGAAGTGCGAACTCGGAATTAAACGCATAATACCAACGGCCGATGGAATAGACGCGCAACCTCAGCCGTAAACCTCTGAATGTAAACCGCCTCTTTATCGCTCATAAAACGTCGCGCTCGAGATTTAATCCCAGCCAACATTTTGTCAACGAACGGCCGTTTTCCCTCTGATAGCTGAACTCGGATGAAAAATTCCACCACGATTCGAATTGCGTGTAATCTTTGGCTTCGAGTGTCTTTGATTTATGCAGAATACGCCTTGTACCCCGGCGGAGTATGAGACTTGAAACACGCTGTTATCCCGAGAGCGAATGTTCGGTGTCGCCGCGCGGCACGAGCATACGTATGTCTGTTCGTATTTACACTCGTTGCATATTAAATGCGGCATCCCGTGTTGTGTCGGGCCGTGATCAACATACGCCTAGTCATATGAGATGTTTCGCTGCCCGAGAAAGACAGAAAGCTTGAGCGATTGAATCTTCTCCCACACAGTTTGGGCATTTCCAAGAGAATAACATTGTCAAGTAGTTTGCTTTCGAGGACACTTCTCCAAAACAAAACAAATTCAACAAACAAAACACTGCATTTTAAGATGGAACTTGACTCAAGCTCACAATAAAAGGTAAAGCTCCAAGTGAACACAAAAATTCAAAAACAAATTTTTAAATATTTTATATACAAGATTTCTTATCAGATTATCTTTGAAGTATAAAATGTTCATCTTGCAAAAGTTTGAACTGAAAAGAAACAGAAATGAAAATTGAAAAACATCTTTTATAGAAGATTGTTCAACAATTTTGTTTGAAAATATTTTTTTAAAGGATAAGTTTTCATCTTGCAAGTTGAAATCTTCTATAAAATGCAAAAAAAATGATGATAATCAAATGAAATTTCAATGTTTACAGTTAAAACTGCATAGAAAATAAGAAATGAAAATAAATGGCAAAAAAGTTTTTCCAGATTTTTTAAAAAAGTTTGTTTAACAGCTTCGTTTGGGAATGTTTGTTCGAAAGGAATTTTTCATCTTGCAAATTGCACCGACAAGTGAACAAGCGGCAGTTGAAAATAAAAGACAAGAAAGCGCGCGGTAAGCAAAAAAGGGATTCGGAATCATTAAAACATTTTCCTCATGGCTGGCTAACAGTAAACTTTATTCGCGTCGTGTCATTCAGGTTGACCCGTCTTGATTGACGGAAAGCTTCGCGATAGGGGTGATTGATTGAAAGGTCGACTCAACCACGAACTCGGGTAGCGATTACTCATCACAAGATAAACTAGTTTTAATTAAAATCTGCGGCCGGCCGGGTCCGTGAAAAATGTCCAAGCCACTTGCAGATGTCGGGGCGATAGTTTGCGCGCGTCATTTTTTTCACCGGTAAATTGTATTTAAATCGATCGCTTCGACCGAGAGAGAAAGAGAGAAGAGGGGGGGGGATTTGACTTTTTTCTTGTAATTGTATTTAAATGAGACGCGATATTTACCTGCG
Source organism: Trissolcus basalis (assembly GCA_025266255.1). Classification (NCBI taxonomy): domain Eukaryota; kingdom Metazoa; phylum Arthropoda; class Insecta; order Hymenoptera; family Scelionidae; genus Trissolcus; species Trissolcus basalis. The sequence continues at coordinate 30,374 of JAAMPD010000070.1, forward strand.
CGGAGTAAGTTGTAAGGACGAGAGTTGTATTACCATAAACGACGCGACACTGCAAGGTGCCGTTTTTGGCGATAAATTAAATGCGCGCCTGCGATGTTGCCAAGTCGTTGGGTCGATGGTAATGCTCCGCCTGATGCTTTGATTAGATCGCTTTTCTGGAGATCGATCTAGCCGATACGCAGGGAAGATTTATGTTCAGCCGAGTACCGGATATTGTGTACCTATCTTGTACTTATTAATCATCTTTGCAGTTCTTTTTTGTTCGCCTCGGCTGCCCCTCGATCGCTCATGTAGATGGTCCCCGCTAACCGCATCCAATCCTCGCGAAAGTCGCGCAAAAACGCTCAAACACGTGACAGGCTTCGAATTCTGTTCTAGTTCTTGTCTGCCCCGCGATGACTTTCTTATTTACATAATAACGTTAGATCTCGCGGAAAGTTACAAAGTGATTCAGATTATCGGGCCATCTACCAGATCCTATCTTTATTGAAGCACACTCAAATTAGCTTGTGCAATTGAAACTCTATTTCAAAAGTGACCTTTACTGCGGCAATCCGCAAAACCTTTGCCATTTCCAGTTACAATTGTTCAGACCCAAACTAATATGTCTTTTCTTATTCTTTTTCAGACCTCGGACCTGGAAACCCTGATCTGCAGACATGAGAGTTTCCAAGAACCAAAACTCGAGGACGAGGAAAAGGACGCGTGCGACTCGTCGGTGCACATGGAAGACTTCTTCGAGGTCGGCACCACGACGTGTCGGCCCCAAGCCAGCTTCGTGTCCAGGAACCACTCGTCCGAGAATAACAACGACGACGATTCCTTTTTCAGGCCTCCCCTCTGGGAGGACATCACCTCCAGCATCCAGAAGCTGGACCCGGAAAACGCAAACATGCTGGCGACCCAGTCTCATGTCAAATTGGAAACGGAAGACGTGACGTCGCCGGTGCTCTCACCGGTGGAGATCAAAACGGAGCCCCAGCCGACGCTGCATCTGCTGGAGGGCCCGGCCTCGACGTTCCCCAGGAGCCACCAGCCGATCGTCCACCAAAGACCAAACGCCTTTAAGATTTTTCCTACGAATACTAACGGTAGTAATAACAGCAGTAATAGTAGTAGTAGTAGTAACAACAGTGAGCCTCCCACGAACCGACAACCCGCTCCACCGCCGCCACCGGCGCCACCCAATCACCAAAACGCCAGCACCACTTCGCCCCTTTACAACTCCATGTCGAGGCTGATGTACGTCTCGCCACTCACCCCGCCGATTTCGGATCCGGGCTCGCCCCTCGGAGGACCGCCCCGGAGGACACCACCGCCACCCTACCCACAACCACCTATCATGAACACCAACCATAGGATACAGTCCACGACCATCACTAAGTTTAATAGGAGAAATAACCCGGAACTGGAGAAACGACGAGTTCATCACTGTGATTTCATAGGTAATCTTTTGGATCGAGTTGTTTTTTACATTTACATAACTATTTGATATGGCTTGCATTTGCATTTATACTTCAACCTTTTTTTTCTTTCTTATTGATGATTTTAAACGTAACTGTTTTCACTTGTTTCAGGTTGCACGAAGGTTTACACTAAGAGTTCGCATTTGAAAGCCCACCAGCGAATACACACAGGTATGGGTCTGAATATTACATAAGTCGAAAAAAAAAGATTTGATAGCTTACTTTCATATGTTTGCTCTTTGGAAGTACATTGAAATATTAAAAATTGAGTTTTCTTGATAAATCAGTTTTGATTAGAAATTTTATCTTGGAAATGAAAATTCAATCTTACTGTAAAAGTTCTAAAAATTTCGCCAGTAAATTCTACGAGAATGTTGTAAAAACACAGGGCAAAAAATAATGTTAATGTTTTAAAGAAAAAAAACTTTGTTGTAGATACTTTTCAAACATTACGAAATTCTTCATACTAATGAGATAGAAAAACATTTGAGAATGTTTAAAAAGCGAGTACAAAACATGTTTTTTTTTCTTTTTAATAAAGTGTCTTTCTTGCTGTAAAACTGTAACTTATGAGCAGAAGAAAAATTTATTAGCAGAGGAAGAACAATATGAATCACCGTAGAGTCAACTTGGAGAGACGAACAAAAAACGCAGAATAGTTGGATAAATCACGGAGATGATGGGAGATCGATAATTGGGTCAGCGTGAGCATTAGTCGATTCATCGAACGGGAAAACGATCGGAAGCATCCTCGATTAGGGCAGGGCGTGGTTATATCCGATGCCGTGAGGGACATTATCTGCGCGACTCGCGCATAAAGCGTAAAACTAAACGCAAAGGTGTGTGCGTCCAGTTCGCAAAGTCAGCGACCCACATTCGGCGTGTCTCTCTGCATGAGAGGCACGCGTGTGTGCACCTTTATGCCGAGATGCCCTGCGCGCACGCGCACACCGATGTATAGCCGATGGCATCTTAAATAGGATGTAAACCGCTTTCGAATCGTTATCTCCACTCGCCGAAATGAGCGTTCGCCGAACCAATGAGTTCTAATGAGACTTCCAGTCTGGTTTAGTTATTTTTTTTCTCTCTCCGCTGCCTCGATCTTTTTCTTCAATTCAAATTTATAACTTTTTGCAAACCTCGAGATGGAAACGTTCCCGATGGCTTTAACGTTGGAAAATAAAAGTATCCATCGTGGGAAATCATTTCCTATAAAATGTTTTTATGAAAAATAAAAAAGAAGTAGTTTGTTTTATCGCCCGGCACAAGTAATTATATGCGAGATCAATAATAATTAGCGGTTATGGCGTTTGTTTAATTGAACAAGATGGTAATTGTTTGAATGGCCAATTCGAAATTAATTAGAAAATAATTAATGCTTCCGTAACATGAGGTATGTTTTGCGACATGAAAATAAACAATTTTATTATTCATGAGACATTCATAAAATGGTTGAAAAGTGTCTTTAATTAGCGAGGTTCTCAAAGTATCTAAATCTTTTTGTACGCGCGTTTCTCATATGGTACAACCATTAATTTTTGTTACTTTTGTTTTACACCTTTCAACAGACGTTTCTTTCTCTTGTAATTTTAGTGTAAACTTTGTTCTGCCGTCGTTATTTTTTCGCTCCCCCGTTGCAAATAATTCGAATAAAAATTGTTGACACGTAATAATTTACAGACGACAAAAATAAGATCGGTAAGCTATTTCTGTATCGGTGATATTTTAATAACATAATTTTCAACGTTGTTGCGAAAGTGTCTTAACGGTATAAGGTCAATTTCAGGTAGTTAAGAGAGAAATAACAATAATTATAACTGTATTATTACACCTCTAGTGTTTTATTAAATACGCATCACTGTAAATCGTTATGCTATATTATTTTGCTAGGAAAAGAAAAACGCCATTTGCTACATTCGCAACAAAAAAAAAATTAATTCAGAGGTAACAGTACATAAGTCGTGACTTGATTCAAATTTAATTGATATGGGTTTTAATGCACTTATGTATCCCGATAATGGATGCACTTATGTTTGCCGTATGAAATTAGTGTGCGCATCGAAACTACGTTTGATAAAAAAATGTCATTATCTAAAAATGTGAAAACAATTTTTATGAAGTTCACAAATTACAGATTGTAACATCTAGAGTTGATGAAAAAATTCAAATTTTAACTTTGTAAACTTGTTTGCAACTTTCTTATCTGTAAATCGTTTATTACTATGATGTATTTTTAATTGTTACAAGTTAACTATTAAGCTAACGAAAAATTTTCAAATTTCATTTGAACAGAAAATTGTGTTTCGGATGCAAAATGTTGAACGAAGATTTGACACATGACATGAAGCATTGCGAATGAAGATCTCAAGTGAAAATTTCCGTGAAAGCTGAAAACATTTCAAGAGCGCAATTTGTTTAAGAAGCATGGTGTCAAAAAGTTGAGTCCTTAATCAAGGTTCGTGGCGAGCCGGTGGTCGAGGTTATGGAAACAGTAGTTAACGGGTTGAGAGCCTCGGGCACGTGGCGATCGTTTTGAATGAACGCCACGCCGCGCCAATCGGTGCATTCACTAGCGATCCCGGACCAGGGAGCTGCGCATGCGCAAGGTCCCGATACCAACACGCGGGCGGACACGAGGCGAGCAACATTCCTCTTCGATCAACGCTTCCAATAACTTCGGCATTATCTCCTGCCTCCATTCTCGAATCTTCACTAAATTTATTACTCTGAATTATCGTTGATTAAAAAGAAACTTAGAAACCCCCTGTTTGCGACAAAGACTGCCTCGTTCCCTCGTGCTCTTTATATTTTCATTTCAAATAACTAGCAAATAAACATTCAAATTACACTGTTTGTTTCGGGCAACATTTTGCTATGACATTTTGCCAAATTTTTTATTCTACTGAAATGTTGTATTCCTAAACCGCTAGAATCATTACAGCCGTAACATTGTGTAATCAGAAAATTGTTTTTACAATTATAAAATTATAGTCTTTTGAAAATGTAAACAGTTTGAACAATATTATGGCAATTGTTGTATTTCTTAAATTTAAATACGAAATTGCAGTGATTAAGCGAGGCATCACGAACATGTAATTGGTCTGTAGAGCGTTTGTTATTCAGAGATACTTATTTTTCGGAAAAATGTTTCGAAATGATACTTTGCCATCCCAAAATTCATTTGTAACTTATGCAATTTTCAGACGTCAGAAAATATCATCGTGAGAAATAATTTTTGAACGTAAAAAATGAAGCCTTAAGAAAACAAATGGCAAAAAGTTGATTAATTTCAACATTGTTTATTTCTGGCAATCAACTTGAGATGTTTTTATATTTTTAATTCAAGACTTTGATCGTTAATGGAAAATAAAATTATTAAAGGCCGAAACAAATAAAATTACATCATGTTTTACGATATACTCTACAAGTTCTAATAATCACAAAGTTGCCAATCATTTCTTTTGATTAATCATTTTCCATCTGCTATAAATTACAAAAAAACCCATATCGTCTTGATCTCCTCTAACGCTAAAGTGTTCTTAAAATTACCTCCCAATGAATGATTGAACGAGACGAAGTTATTAATATAAATCCATCGCAATGAATCTCGACTTTTCATAATACTCGGGCGCATGTAAGGAATCAATAAATATTATGAACCGTTTGAAATTTATACCATTCGCGCTTCTTAATCCTGGTCGATATAACGGTCGGATCAAAATTGGACGACCAGTTACAAACCGAAACACAAAAATCAACAGTTTATGGCGATAGAAATTTTTCGCAATAACAACATTCAATAGAAAATTTAAATTTAAATTCAATTTTCAAATCAATTTGAAAATTCATAATTTAAATTCATCAGCTTTACCGATGAATTAGTACCCCCTTTTTTCCAAGCCGCTTTCCACCTATGGGAATTCAAAATGTAATTACGGTTGTTTTCTCAAACAAATGTGTAGGCTTTCGCAACAGATCAAAAAACACTTATAGATGCATCTTAACACTTTAACCCGACGAAAAAAAAGGCTTAAAAGCACACACGACTATCGTGTACAGAAGTGATTCGCGCTTCAGCCAATTTTCACTTGCGCGACGGGTTTTGCTGAAAATCATGCAGGCGCATTCCTTTCTAATGTAATAACCTACAGGTGAGCATTGCGGCATGCGGTTACAGTTAAAGGTCAGCGCGGCGGCATCTTGAGGTAGGATCGCCGTATCTATCGCAAAAGAGCAGCGCTTTGTTCTTTAATGACTTCCTTTACGGTAACGCTGAATGCGATGTCGAGCAAACCGATGAAATGCCTTGACAAATCGGGAATAACAAAAATCTGTATCCATTGTCGACTGACTTTTGGGCGCCAAAATGTGAAAACTGAGAACTCGGCGCGGGAACGATCGCCGATCAATCGCCGGATTCGTGAGAAATTATCGCCTGCAGAAAAATACGTCGTGCGGGAGATGAAGATATACATTGCGAGGCGCAATTAATATTGCGAATCCCGCTCGCGGGAGATGTGCGAACATTTTTTGAAAGGTCAACGCGTGCAATAATTATAAAGACAGGAGGTGTTCTTATACCACTCGCGGGGCAAAAATTTGCCGCGTTACATCGACTTGTGACTTAACTAATCGCTGTTAAGGTCTCGCTGTTAGACGCATTTTTGTAACGCGGCTTCGATTATCTGAGATGTAATTAATTATAGGCTTCAAATGATAATTAATAACGCGGCTGGTTTTCTGGGAATTCGCGATATGTTTGAAGTTTGAAAAGTACAAATGTTGTGATGTTTGAATAGGCGACTATTTGTTTTTGAACGAGGTATGAAATTTTAATAGGGAAACAATTTGTCAGACTACTTTACGACTTCTAAAAACTCCGCAATTATATCTTAGACGTCGATTATTATGTCTTGATTTTCGCTCTTGCAAATGTGGCTGTACGTTTTAAAACGCCTGGGCATAAATTATTTTAAATGCTCGTTCAATTTGAGAGAAAAAAAAGAACCGCACTGAAATTATTTTTCATTACATTTTCTAAACGCTTGCGACATCGCTGCAGCGTTGTGATTGTTCGTTCAATCTGATAACATATTTCAAAAGTTGAAGACGTTAAAAAAAATTTTATTTAGAAATTTGAAAAACAATTTTGTTAAATTGAATTTACACATTTTCTTCTCAGTGAGGGGAAAAAGATTGAATATGAGAACGAAAAAACTTGAATTTCACTTGAAAAATCTTCGGCGCAAAATTCGCACCAGCATAAATGAAATCGCTCGGCCATTATTTGCCATTAAAAGTGTATCAGAATACTTTTTTTTTTCATTGTATCCGTGTTACAAAAAGTCAATTGAATTCGACTGATTAATGTCTCTTTTATGCTCCTGAAAATGTCAGGATTACTTTGTGCAAGCCACATAGAAAACATTTTTACTCATTTCTCCTTACAATCGGAATGCAAAGAATCCCATTTAACACTTTCAGTAGCGGATTGTTGTGCTGTTCTTGAATAAACTTCTGAATCCAAACGAAAGTGCTTTTTTCGTCTTTGAAACGGAGTCGCGAATGCTACGACAACCCTGGCTTTGTCCAGTTTCCAATTACGTTTCAGTCTCAGTTTGCTCGCGGTGTGTGATATAATTAAAAGGCGCCACATCATGCCAGTTTGCATCAGGGCCACAGTTTGCAGAATGAAAAATGGTCGCAATTGTTCGACAGACATAAACAGTTTACGTGATGTAAACTAATTTCGCTTTTTCATTAGACGATGACTCGTCTTAATTGACCTAATTAAACGAACAAACTAGAAAAATTTTTTGTTTCATTTTTTCCTTCGAAAGATATTTTTGTTGTAAACTTTTTTGTCAACCTAACGATAGGCAATCAGAATTTCAGACGGATGATTTTTTTTTTTTTTTTTGTATTTCCAGCTTGTTTTAGTTGTTGAACTAAACTCTGATTAATTTAACGCGCAATTGAACATACGAGGGTCAAAACAAGGTAAAGAAGAATATCAGAGGGGGGAAAAAACTGTTTGCATCGAAAGCTGCAGTGATACTCTCGAGCCTGAGAAGGTTAGCGCAATTGGAAAGGATCACGATTTCGTTTTTATCGGCTCGTAAAGAACATTGCCCAATCGACGATAGTTGTGGCCTGCTAGGAAGCCACGTTTGTTCGTTTGTGTATCTCATATAGTCGCATATATGTATATTATAACATATAAGCATCCATAAATATCGTGATTAGAAAAATATCAAACATTATACACGAATTAACAATTTACATTGTGGAGAAAGTAACGGGGTTTTACTAATCTAATCTCCTCTTAAAAGTCATCTTACAAATCAGCGGTGTTTGTTGTTCTGCGCCGGCCGTGTTCTTTTTTCGTTTCTCATTCAGTCGAAAGCGCGTGTAATTTATATCGGCGTTTATATCGGATGGTTCAAGTCGCATGTGACTTATTACGTGATAATCCTAACTACGGTGGTTTTAATTACGGAGGCCAAAAGTCAATTATCGAATCGATATGAAGATCCCGATTTCATGATGACGAATCGCACTCGTACCATAGCATACGCTAATATTTAATTTATACACGAATCGGCAATTAATATTGACTTAATTAATAAAGCGGACGTTTACATGTAACACCAATTTGTACTGAACTTCAAGTCAAGTTATTGGCCTTTTTAAAAACTCGAATTTTTAATTCTTCTGTACTTCCAACGAGAATTTTTTTTTTGTTTTTCATCTTGCATTTCTTTTCTTATTTAAAATCTATTTTGAAAATAAAATTGAATTTCTGATTGACTAACGTAATGTTATGCATTTGTTTTTCAGGTGAAAAGCCGTATCAATGCCAATGGCCTGAATGCGAGTGGAGATTTGCCCGCAGCGACGAATTGACGCGACACTACCGGAAGCACACGGGTGCCAAGCCATTCAAATGTGCGGTCTGCGAGCGATCTTTCGCAAGAAGCGATCATCTCGCCTTGCACATGAAACGACACCTCCCTAAGCAGCACGCTAAGTGATCGTAGGCTTTTATTAGTTTCAAGACTCATACGAGATTCCGACCAATTGGTAGTACAGAAAGAAAAAGATACAAACTTGATTCTTATATTGTACAGTAAACAAGTAGAACAAATATATCAACAGAATAATTCTAGAGAGGATAATCAAAGTTGCAATTTTCTGTCATAGTTGAACAGTTTTATCGCATGTTCAAACTTGTTATGAACATTTTGAAGTTGTTTTTGTGAAAGATCAAACACAGGATTTCTTGCTGCATCTACAGAATACTCGAGTCCGCGCCTTAATCAAAAATCGTCTGATCTCGTCGAATCTGCGGTCAAATTATCCAGGGCAATTTTAAATTTTGCAACCGAAAGAATTATTCGAGTTATTTTTTTATTGCTGCTTTTTTTATAGGAGGGGAACTGTAATTATGCGAAATTTAAAATTTTGTCTGGATATCTTGCCAGAAAGTCTTCGGTGGCTGGTCCACCTTGTAAATATTTGAATGCGAGAATAAAGTAATTCACACAAACTTATACATATTCTGAATGTCAGTGGTACCATGATTATAATCTTGTGTACAAAAAAATATATGTATTTCGGGGTGGCTCCTCTAATTTTAACGATTTTTTGATCAAACCAAAACTCATAGTTTCATTATTTTATCTTTTCATTCAAGAGTTTAAGAGTTTTAATATAAGTAAATAGCACATTTGGTTTGTTCAAAAAAAATCATAGACTTGTACTTATCACACCCACCTCTAAATATAAAGAAGGGATGATTTGAACACAAATACTTTCACGGATCAAAAAATAAGCATCTCCAATCACCCAATCTATTTTTTTCTGTTCAGGAAGAAATTTTTGTATTCCTTGATAAAAATGGTAATCCAATCTAAATCAATGATCTGAAAAATCAATCAGTTTCAATTGAATTGTTATTTTACTATCGCAGATTAAACGGTAACTAAAGTTGTCTCTATTTTATCAGCTCATTGTAATCCAACAATTTCATTAAATAACAGTAACAATATGATCGAGCCATTGTTGATGCTTATCTCTTTTGAAAAATTGTATGTGTTCAGCTAAACGAATCTTATCCGACCATGTACACTCATAACAATTAAAATATGGAACTTCTGCAATTGCGGCGATAGATTTCCACGTGTTCGTACTTTTTAAAAAGCTATACTTTTTCGATTATTATAATCGCCTTTGAATATCAAAAGATGGCCTTTTTCAATTATTGTTACTAATATTTTATGGTGATGTATAACATTTTGTTTCAAACTGACAAGGTAAACGAGTCTTTATGAACTTTACTCGAATAAAAGCTTTTGGAAAAATAACAAAAATTCATTTTGATTACAAAAATTGAAAATTCTGACGAAGAATTAGGCGCAACTATATATGGAATTATCTTGGTCGTCGCAATTGCATATCATCCTAAAATATGAGTGTCAGTGTTCAGAAATTCTGCGCAAAATCTTCATCTTATTATTGTGACTAAAGTGGTTTATATTTATATTATAATTTGTCACATATACGCGACACTTGTACACTTGTGTAGCTAAACCTTAAGTACTAACAATTTTAGGAATAATGTGTACGTAAGATCGAGCTGTAAAACTGCGTGGAGAACACTCGCGAATTGATTTTTCTTCCACGCCCCGTTTGTCTCCAAAGATTGTCTACAAAGTAGTCGACTAACTTTGTCACTCGAACGTCGTCTCAGAATAATTGATCGACAAATATTATTTGTATCAAATAATTGTGATTTTTGTCGGGTTAAGGATTTTTTTTAGAAAAAAAAAAACAAATGAAAAAAATTTATATGTCTTTTCGAAGACATTTGTTCAATTCCAATCGAAAGTTTTCTGAAATTTTAAAATCAACATTTTAATTTGACGGACATTTGATTTTTGGTTTGATAAAAAAAAAGATATTAAGCTTGGAGATTTAATTGATATTACAGGTTCTATTAAATTTCGAAAGGAGAAAGTGACTGAAAAATTGTTTCAAGATTGAAAACAAGATTAAGGAACTTACAAAAAAATTATCACATAATTTAATATAACCAGAAGTCAATGTGCGTATATTACATTGTAAATATTGTTCAGGATTGTCGATTAATATTATATTAAGTCAATGAAATATCATGAATTATGAACATTTCGAGTTCCAAATGGAATGCATGTACATTATACAAAATTATTTATTAAACTGTCTGAGATGTGTATATGAAATTATATGTATAAAAAGTGTACAACAATTCTATTCGTTGTTTCTTTTTTTGATCAAATTTGTTCCTTGACTTTATAATTTCAATGTAATCAAACATTCAAGGGAAAAGTTTTGAAATTTTGCATATCATACCAATGTACCTACAAACTAAAGTATAGATTCTATTGTAAACAATTACTCAAAAAAGAAACACGAGAAATTTGTAGCTTACAACAAATCCTCGAGCGAAACTCTACTCGACTGAGTTCTTTTTTATCTTTTTTTTTCGAGATGTGGACTGGTTCGGATTTGATGGACCACACACTTTCACCGGTAAAAGCGCATGAAATCCGCGCAGATTTTTGAAAATTTTGAGATTAACCGAATACACTTGTTATCCGTCCGAAAAAAATGTCACCTCATTTCCAACAAAGGCTCTAAGTTGTATTTATTTCTTTGTTACTTGTTACACATATTTTAAGTTGACGATGGTCTCAAAAGATTAAGCAAACAATTTTTTTTGATTAAATCATTATGAATATAACAATTAACATTAGTTGTAATAGTTTGACAGAAGAAAAGGTCTCGAATTTCGTAGAATTATGTTGCAGAAGGAAGAAATAAATGTGCATATTGAGAGGCCGGTGAAAGTGTCAAACGAGCCTCAAGAACACATATCGTCCTACGTTCTCCCGACACATAACTTTGTTTTACATACGGGTTCTCAAAATGCCGAAGCGCTAAAATGTCATATTGATTGTTGCACATGCAAATGCTCATAGCACAATAAGTTGTTACATTTTAACGCTCCAACGTCCTGGGAACTTTTACGTCAATGAGAAAAAGAACACGACTGTTTTGCCAATTTATAACGCCGTTCTGTTTCTTGATTTGTATTATAGATCAATCAAAATAAATAGTGTATTTTATATGTGAAATAAACTATTTAACCTTTACGTCTTCGTTTATTTAATACGTCGATCCCGCATTCAGATTAAGTGCTCCGATTCATTCCGTTGCATTCGCGACTCCCATATTTTCTATGGAACAGTTTAGATCAAGACTTGATCGAAAAATATGTTGATATCTATATTTAATTGCCAGTATGAAAAGGTAGCGATTGAATCGAAAAAAATGTATACATTCAAATATAAACAAAATATTTTTTGACATCTCAATCTAAATGTTTTTTTTTTTTTTTTTAATGAGGTATTTCTGAATCAATGGAAACAGGTGAAATATGAAGTTTGAATCTATTTGCATGGTATTGTTAAACAATCTTACAGGTGGTATTTTTTTGCGAGTAATTTGTTGGCCTTAAGAGCGAATCCATAACTCGCAAGTACACACACAAGTTATTTTTTCATCTCCTTGACCTTATCCTCAGGCTATTGAGGAAATCTTAGTTTACGCAAGACAACGAACCTTACCATACGAGAATGTAGCATTTGCATGGGAAATGATTGCAATACTATTCATATTTGAATTTCCCTCAGAATCAAATTATTCACGGTCGGCACCGCTGTCCTTCATAATAATTATTTTCATTTTACAATACAAGGAGCGTCAGGTGTAATATTGCATAGGAGCCAAAAGTTTGCAGCGACTATGCAACTTTTGGAGTTTATTGAGAAATTGTCAATTTGTTGTAACTCAAATGAATGCCTAAACAATCGACAGGAACGATTGACCAGAATCGAAAGAACAATCATTTTCGCTGTAAAGGTCTCACTTCAAAGGTCTCACGATTACAATTCTTTCACTTAAAGTAATGACATAATGTATGTTATATTTTATTGTGAAGGTGCTTGACAACTAAACAAATCAAATTGAAAGTAAACTTAAGAGCGAGCACTTTTAAATCTAAACTTCTTTGACTGAACTAAAAACATTTACTAAAATATGTGAATATCAACTTGAAATTGTTCGAAGACAATTGAAATTTTCTTCGAAAGAATTCAATCTTTGTAGTTCGGATGGAAGGATCCATAATCATCTGCTCTTGGTTTGTAATCGTCATCAATTGACCTAGGTAAAACTAGAGGATTAATTTTAAATTGCAGTTCAGTTACAAATGCCTAAAAAATCATAAATAAATCGTAGTGATTTATACAAAATGAATCAAGTTATTTACCTTCTAGACTGTTCCCAAAATGTATCTGATGCCAATGGTCTATACGAATCATTCTTCTTAGCACTAAAAAACACATTATTAAATTCTCGATTACAAAAATAAGGAAATAAATTATATGTAAATATAAAATAACATACTTTTCTTCATATAGTTTCCTGTTTTGTTCTCTCAAAGTTTCATAAGTGTTGGTATAATTGCGATGTTGACTTTGTTGACTTTGAGACTCTGAAATTGAGATCAATAATTAATTACAACCAACATCAACTATTATTTATTTGAATATTTTTTCAATATTTTATTGTTACTAACCATCAGTAACAGGATTTTGTGACGCAGAAAAAGTATAATCACTCGCTGGGATGTCCAGACTAATTCCATCATGTTTTTGAGGAAAAGGCGGCAGAGCACTAGTATCTGGTAATACTTGTGGACTGAAATAAATTCAAGAACTCACAATAAAACTTATTTCATGAAATAATCTTTGCTAAATCTGTACGATTACCGTGGTATTTGTTGACTTGGTTGATTTGCTTCTCTCATGCGTTTTTCAAAATTCTTCTTGAAATCATTAGGTAAATTGTTTATGCAACTGGCCCCATATACCAATCTACTAAGAAAGAACGTAGTTAAGCCTGCAGTCACTGTAAGTAACACCGACTGACCCATGCTCTTTGACTTTATATATCCATATTTAATGCCTAGCATTAGTGCAGCCGCAGTTGCAAGAGCAGTAGGTCTGGCTTTTTGATTTCCCTCTACGGCGCATTGCTTCAAAATAGCAAGTTCCTCTGGTGTTAGATGTGAAAAATATTGATTATCCTAAAACGAAAACGCATGATTATAATATTATTCAAATTTTATAAAACTCAGATGAACATTTTGCAACATAAAAAAATTGTCAACAAAAAAAAAACAGTTCGATTGTGCAATTTTGTGTAACTTTAGAAAATTATTGCAATTTTAAAAAATATTCTAAAACCGTACGCCAATTTTTTCTATTATAATTTCTATCTGTTTGTTTACGTTGAAAAAAGTAGGTAATTATTTTCTTTGTTTTTATTTGATAATTTTGATTTGAAATGTAGAATAGGTTATGTCACTTTGATTTTGCATAAAACAAACTCACTACGTTCCGATGGGCTTCCATTTTTCGTTTTTTTAAAATTCACTGTTTATTTTCAGTAGTTACGGCTGGCTGAACTATATTTGTTTTTGTAAATACAATCCATTCGCTGCTTCATGCTCCAGTTGAAGCCAAAATTACCCAAAAAAACATTGCAGAAGTTTAGCAATGCCGATGATGCCGATACCTCTCTCGAGAGATGTAGTTGCTGCCACCTAGCGGGTAATTTTTTTACTTTCCTGTTTTATCTACTGGACAAACAATTCTCAAACAGTCAAAACATTCTTGACAGCAGCACTGGAGTTCTAATTTGGCAACACTTCGCTTAAATTTGGTTGGAAAAGAAACAATTTTAAACAATTGTAGTATTGTTTTGTTTTATTTTATAAAGACGCTGAACTTTTTTCCTGAGACGTTTTCCGTGTAGGAACATAGATAATAGATAAACATATTTCATTAGAGAGTAAAGTAACTTTTTTGCTATTTCTGCAAAAATTTTGATTATTGGCAACAGTGGGTAATAACTCTTGACTCTTGTTTAGAAGCAACCCATATTACATATATATAAGAAGTTGAGAAGATAACTAGTAAACCGGCCGCAAAGCTTAACCGGCACATTTTGACAACCGCAGTGTCTTCAGAATTATTAAAACCAAAAATGGCTTTAATTCCGTTAGAATCCAATCCAGACGTAAGTGACTGACAATGAAATATGAATTTCATAGATTATAGAAACATGTAGAGTACTACTAATTTCCTTTATGTTTTGTTTCAGGTTATGACGAAGGTATATAAATAACTTGTTTATAACAAAGATCTTTTGGTTTTTATTTAATTTCTTATGAATAATTAATTCATTAATTAATTGTAAATGCAGTTTTTAATGCTTAGATTTTTTGTCTATTGTTATTTACAACTTGATATAGACAAAATTTGTTGTATGATTTATACGTATAATGAATAAATCATATGATAAACATATATTCATATGATAAACATACATCTGATTTATTGTATGTTTCCCTTTAATTTGTTGTATGAATATATTTATTTTTCTTTATATATTTTTTTTTTTGAAACGGTGTGTTTTGATATTTTTGAAATCTATTTTCAAAATAGAATTTCCTCGGAATTAATTCTAAACTGCATTTTTTTTGTATTAATGTTTTGTTTACCTTTTATTTCATTGATATCAATCTTTTTTGTAAAGCTCATACATATTCTTGGAGTACCTGAAAAGTGGTACGTAACAGACGTTTATGGCTTGGATGCAGAACTTTTGGCAATTTTACCCAGACCAGTTCTCGCAATGATTCTCTTATACCCAATGTCTGATAAGGTATGACTTTTAAAATAAACAAAATTTTTTGTCAAAATTCAAAGCAAAATAAAATTTGAAAGAAATTGCACAATAATTCTCTGTTATTTTTACACAGACTGAGTCATTCACTGCTTCATTGGAAATAAAGCCTTTTGATAAGGAAAAGATTAAAAATGATGGAGTTTATCACGTTAAACAACTTGTGTCAAATGCCTGTGGTACGATAGCTCTTATCCACAGTATTGCTAATAACTTGGACCAGTAAGTTTGAAATAATTCAGACTGTTTAAATAATATAAACAATTTTTTAATGAACTTATGATTTATTTTAGAATTGACTTGAAAGAAGGTTTTGCAAAGAACTTTCTTGATGAAACCAAAGATCTTGATTATGAACAAAGGGGAGAAATACTTTGTAAATCCGAGAAAATTATTGATGCACACAAAGATTTATCGCTAGAGGGTCAAACAGAGGTACCGTTGTCCTCATAATTTCTATTTTGTAGATAATTTTTGTTACCGTCAGCGAGAAAATTTATGGAATGTATCATTATTGAACGTGATTTTTGAACATAAACTTAGTTGTTTCTCTGTTTGATATATTGCAAACATTGACATAATATTCGATATCTATATTTAATATCTTTATTTTCTGCATAATTTCATTTTTATTGTCATATTATCCTTTCGTAATTTAATTTCATTCTTTTTATGTAGGCTAATCAAGAACAACCTTCATACCATCATTTCATAGCTTTGGTTGAGAAGAATGGCACTCTTTACGAATTAGGTAAGGAAATTAAAATTCTAAAATATAAGAAACTGAAGAACTTTTGGTGTTTTAATTTTTGTATGAAAATTATGGGGAACAAATGAGAATACAATTTTCGTGAATTTTTGATTAGATTTTTAATGAAGTTTTATTTTTATTTTAGATGGACGTAAAACTCACCCTATTGATCATGGCACTACATCACCAGATACCTTTTTGAATGATGCCGCACGTGTCTGTCACGAATACATGCAAAGCGATCCTGAAGATTTGCGTTTCACTATGGTCGCACTTGTTGGCAACGATTAATTTGTGATCAATTGGTATTTGTCAACACGGCTAATGAAAATAATTGCATTTACTAATGATTGTATTTGATATGTGAATTTTGAAGACAAATTAATTAACACAGCTTCGCACCAATAATAATCGATTGCCATGGATGATAAATTTTTCAACATCAGTGAACAAGCAAATAAATATTTTTAATTGCAAAGGTAATTTTTGATATTTATTAATTATTTTATCACGCAAGAAATGGTTAATAAAACGAAAGGATAAAATTATAAGCTTTTAATAAAATCAGTAATGCCAAATCAAGTTACAATTGTTTGTAATGTGAATAGTCTCGCGAAACAGAGTTTCAACGTGAAATTATACAATTTTTGTTTTCATGCAAACTAAGTAAAAGTCGATTCATATAAAATTTTCTTTACAACTCGTTGAATATAGCTAAAAAAAGGAAGAACGCAGTCACAAAAAAATGATGCCATGAAGCTAAGAACCATTTCGCAGCAATTAGAATAACATGCAAATTGTTTCTTCTGATAAAGTCAAACTGTCATATGAAAACTGGACATTGTGTGCTCTGTTCAAGTTAAATTGAATTCCATAGCAAATCAAAAGTTTGATCATTTTTTCTACTCCATACTTATATCGCATATAATCTTTCTTTGGAAACAGAGATTTTTTTTTTTCATTTTCGTCGACGTGTTAAATTCGTCATACAATATTTAGGTTCTCACACTTGAGAGAATTTTCATAATTCGCGGAAACGTAACAAGGCATTTGTGTCACGGGTTGTCAATTGACACTCCTTGACAGAAATGTAATTGCAGAAATCACAGCTAATCATTTTCGTCGCCAGACGAAAATATAATAACTCTATATAAAAATGACTCGTAAATTAAATATAAAGCAAACGTTAACAGTGCACAGTTACCTTCAGCGTTTGTTTCAAAGTGTTGCATTAATTTTCATTTTGTTCAGATGAAAGATACAGGACATCCCTCAACTCAGTTGAAAGAGCCAGTCAGATTGAAATTCTAAATTGTAATTTTGTAAGATGGAGCAATGTGTGAAGGGAAACAACTTTTCATTATGACGTATCGGAGAATGACAACGATTCATGACAATGATGATTGATTTTCGGTACTAATACTGTATCAAGTCTATCAAAAATGAATTGTACGCCTCGACTGAAACAAACATACCAATATAAAACAGTTTCAGTTTTTATAATTCTATTTTGAATTTGAATTCTTATTAAATTGTTTAAAAATTTGTTTTCTATTTTCATTTTAGAACATCTTATATAAGGCACAAAATTTTTATCGAGGCACTCAGGTAATGAGATTATAATTTAGTTGGGTCTATTAAAAATATAACTACATCTAGCTGCGTTTATATGTATAAACTATACAAGACGTTTCATTTGGCATAATCATTTTGCACAACTGTATTCGTTGTAAATGTTTGTCATCAAAATCTAAAAGCTCGTCAAAAGGTAATCAACAATTTTGTGACACGAGATATTTGTCAAATGAAATGTCCTGCACAAATAACTATATACACATTTATACATGCGCAAAGTGAGTTCTTTACAAACACGACTCTGTCAATTTGTTCGGTTAATTATTTTTGGAACTCGTGCACGAGGGCGCTGATGCTCTCGTAAGTTCCTGTGATGCAGCCAAGGAAACCAATCACCAGGATCAGGATGTCTTTGCTGAAAGTAAACTTGCTCATTTTTGGGTTTTGCCATATGAGAACCATCTCAATTATCGGTGGGAACAGCAATGCCAAAGCTGTACTGCTCACAGCGCCTACTAAGGAAATGAAGTAGCCCAAATATGGAATCACTTCCGCCAGTATAACTGTAAAAAGTGTACAAACATATAATCAGTTTTTTGTTTAATTTCAAATGCTGGTGGCGAATAAAAATAAAATTTCAAAGATGCTTACATGTAACGAAGCACATGGCAGTTCGGAATAAAACTTCTGCCAGAACTGGACAATTAAGTGGTTCATATCGTCGAGCCACAACTGGCCACATGATGGCCACAGGTACGTGAAATTGTAACGCATAACTGAACATTATGCTGAGAGAGATCGCCACCTTGATGCACTGAGGTAAACTGTAAAGATAAAACAATTTTATTCACATTGACTTTTCAGATTGAAAGTTGCTTAGTTCAAGGCCAAAAGCAAAACCAATATTATTCAATCTAACTCAACTCATGCACTGAATATTAATTTGTGAGACATTAATTAATTTCATCAAGGTCAAAACTAGTTTAATATCAGACAAAAAACGGGTTGGTCATTTGAAATTAAAAAGGTTGGTCGGGTGACTGAACTAAGGGAATAAACAATTCTAACGTTCTAAACTTCAGGGGTACAACTTATTAACCTTTTCTCGAAAGCGTTTCCACTTGTGATTCTTCAAATAATAAAAAACAAAGAAGATCATTAATGATTCGGACGTACATTTTTTTCTATGAATTAACTATATTGTTTTAGTTTAATATTCAAATACTTACATTCCATCACTGTCGTTTAAATTTAGTGTTACGGATGATTTGACATCGTCGCCGTATCTCAGATAGGAAATGAAACCCATCGCGATGAACATGAATCCAACAAAAACCATGCCAACGTTCAGAACTCCAAAGGTTTTTTCAAAATTTTTTGGCTTCTTCATAGCATTTTTCAGTGGTAAAACCTAGAAAAGATGAAATTATATGAATTATTTTTTTGTAACTTAATTCTGTTTATGTAGGTAAAATTGTATTAAAAAAGGGGAGAATCTACATGACAAGAACTATTGAAAAGAAAACAAATTTGTTCCTTACCAAGGTAATTCCTTCAAAAGAATAAATAACCGTGCCGAAGAAGAGAGGCCAATTCTTGACTTCTGCAACATATTTTCTCTCCGAGACTGCAGGAAGATTTTGACACATGATGTACATCGTAGCAATATATCCAAAAATAACTAGTATATTCGCTAGTGAAGAAACAGGCACCAGGTACTTCAAGTTTCTGATCCAGGTACTTAGCAGGATTGGCGCTAGGATGATTGCCATGTGGTATTTGATAGGTAACACTACGCCGTAGTAATCTAGCACCTATCATAAAAAATCGTCGGTTAAAATAAAATTTCAAACCGATATATCGGTTCAAATTTCAAATATAAAAAAAGTGTCTTACATTTTTCATATTTTCCGAGATAAAGACGAAATAAACGCAGCAAAATCCGAACTGCGTCAGGCATATAAACAGATTAACTAAAGCTCTGTAAAGATACAAAAAAAGTTTTCTCGTTACAAATGTTCGTTCGGTATTATTTCACTTGTTCAAAGATTTCAGAATTTCAAGAAAAACAGTTTTTTATTCCTTTCATGGAAAATGGTTTTATTTTTATGGAAAATTATTCAGTCTTGTAAACTTGTTCTTTCTACAAACTGAAATTCATGATAAATAATTTTTGTCAGTGATGCAATACCGAGTGAAATAGAATAATAATACAATATTCCGATCCATAATCAAGATAAAAGGTCGGTCATCTAATAATCCTGATATTTATATACAAACAGGAATAAAACGCATGAATAATACATCCACTGCACATCTAATTAACAAACTCAAGTAATTCCAGCGAATGTGCATTTTCAATGTTTAATTGCCTTTAAATCAGACAAAGATATATACAAATTTATGCACTTCAAATGATTTAGATTGGGTTTTTTTTTCTTCTACAAAGTAGCAAATCCATTACAAAATAGCCAGACATTAATCAGAATAATTCAAACGTCAAATTTATTGCTCAAAACTGGTTGATGGAATTACTTTGATTGATGCTCTATAGTCTATAATACTCTTGGTAACGTTTTATACCATTAACGATGATGCACGATTAAAATTTCTACGAGTCAATCAATTCATTGACATTTGATAATTTTATTCTTTTTTTTTTTTCGCAAATATAATTTTTCTTATAATGCTCAAGTGGAATAAATGGTGGAATAAAAAATATAGGTATACACTAGCGAGAATGTACGTGCGAACAAATCGGAGTTGCAAATTTGGCTACGACTAGCAGAGAGACAGGAAACAGAAAGAGTGAGAGTGTATTGTGATACATTTTCTTGGTCAGAAAAAAACTAAACGCTGCCGAATTGAAATGCCAGATAGTCGACAATGTGGGAACCAAATAGCGATAACAGAATGCAATTATTTTGCAAGTTCGTTAAAAAGTTATCAAATGGTGATAAATTTTTCAATTTATTTGTCAAGGTTCCAAAAGTGTCAACGGAAAATTCTAACTAAACACGAGCTTTCAAATGATAGACAAATTGGAACTTAAAAGGAAACAAAGTATGAACACAGTTTCAGAGATAACAGACAACCAAAAAAAAAAAAAAACTAGTGCTTCAAAGTGGAACTTTTTCACGGCTGCGAAATTACAAGCAGAACCATTCACGAACTATTTCGTAAGTCGGCCGAAAGTGTCGTCATACAGCTTGTATGTACCTACAGTTATTTATCTGCATTTGTGGCTTACCCAAAATCCGCGCTGCATCATCGACATGTGTCAGTGCTGCAGCCACTTACAGCTCTGTCCATTATTAGCCGACGAGCATCTGCACGGCTGTGCGTTTAATGCCTGCAAAAATCATAAAATATCTTTTCTCTAAATACAAGACCTTAGAGAAAACAAATCATATGATAACAAATCTAGTCGCAAGCCCGACGCAATGAACATTACATTTTTCTTTAGACCCACTATTTGCAAAACCGAATGTTTCTTTCTACGTGCAGAGACAATTCAAAATCTATTGTCATATTTTATTTATACCTATACGACGTATAGATGAAAAATCATAAGAGAAGATTGGAATCAACGTCGCGGACTCAGGGGGGGAGGAAAAATCGGTCTGCTCATAACGTATCGTCCCGAGCGGAGAGAAAAATAAAAGTTTTCAATTAGGCAGCGTTCTTTGACTTTTTCTTTGTTCGTTTCCGACGATTGAATGCTGGTGCGAAAACTTTCCTATCGGCAATGATTCGTTAGGAGTCGATTTTTGATTAGCCTGATTGATAAAAAAACAAACTCACCTTGCTAATCGAGAATATTTCCGGATGCCGACTGGTCCCGTGGCAAAGCACAGCTCTACCGTACTCGCGTAACCCGGCCGCGCACCTCCTATTCGTTGACTTATCTCGACGTTGGACCTCAACTGAAAATTGAGTGTCAAGTTGAAAAAACACGTTGCAAAATAATTGTCATTCTCAAAACAAATTGAAATTCCTGCGAAGGAATGTTCAAATCACACCTCAAACAAAATGGTAATTTGAGTTCAATGATCGCGAATAGAGAATGGAAAAGCACAACGATAATGTTTCATCCGTTTGCAAAACAATTTGTTTACCAATTTTGCAAAAATTTGTTTACCTAGATTGTGTTTGTTTGAATAAGCTATGATCTAGATGTGTAATCATGTTTTTCTATTGGCGATCTGTAAGGATTAGGAAAAAACTGAACAAGCGATCAAGCAGTGAGATATACTTGACATTCAGATTCTTAACTATAGAAGATCTTTTTTTTACCACTTAAAAAAATTTAAAACATGTGATCATCCAGGCAGATAGGCTGATAAAAATAATTGTACTATAATAATTGTTGTGAGTTTCCTTGATTAGTTTTAAGTAGGAGATTTACGTGATAGTGAGGATCGGTTGTTTTATTTCGAATAATTTTATCCTTACCAGAATATGTTGTGCATGAACACAAATGACACCAAGAATGATAGTCAGAGGCGGTGCCAATAGTATTCCCGCATGTTTAAACGCATCGCCTAAGGCAAATATTCCAGATCCAACATTCCCTTTAAAGTGATGCATGAGGGTTTCAAAATACCTAGAAAAAAAGTCACTTTAATTACTATCACCGTTATCAAATTACTATCACAAAAAATTGTATGTTAAAAAGTTAAACGAAATTCTAATTAAAAATCATAGGATTCGATTTTTTATTTAATTTAATTTTATTTTGAAGAGTTGAAAAAATTGAGGTTTTTCAGAACAGAATTGGGACTTACGAAGTTGGGTGTTCAGAACCAGGCCCATGTCCAGGATCTTCATCCACGATCTTCTTTTCCATTTGCAACACCAGATCTCTGGATTGAAAAGCAGCGTATGCGTTTCCATTTCTAAAAATAATCGCCAAATGAAAATTTCAATCCATAACGTAATTCGAACCATTGACATTAAACAATCATGGCAAAACTTACTCAGTCAGTGTATCTTCCTTGTACATTTCGTTGTTTTTATTTTTTCCGATGATTTATTGTTTGGCTGTGAAGTATACATTTCCATCTGTAAGAAAAAAGTGAATTTGTGTGGTGAATTGATTTGATCAGTTAATTGATTCAAGAAAACTCCTCCTGTTCGGACAATTCGTATGAAACTTAAAAAAACGTGGATTTGTGCCAGCAGGTATGAGAGTGTCGGTTTAATATGCAAGATTATCGATACAAGAATGCAATGCCATTTGAGTTTGCACCTGATTTATAGGGCAATTAATCGAAAGAACAAAAATGATGCAGAATATTGATTAGTTAAGGAAACATTTCAAATGTTTCTAATCCATTTTTCATAAACAAACTGATTCTGCTGATTTCATTTGATAATTTCATTTCTTACTGTGTGCTTAGAGTTATCAATATTGGATTTGTTAATTTTGTTTGAAAAATTTTTGATTAATGACTTTTTTATCATTTTTTGAAACTTTTCGCATTGTTTTTTAATTTTCAGGAGTGGCGATTGTGTTTGTGATGTTTGTAAGATAGCAAATTTTGATAAATAAAGACGAGTTGAAGAAATAAATGGCGTGAAGCTGAATAATTGGTATAGGTCCAAAATTGCCCGACTAAATGGACCAAAATTTCTCAAATTTCGCGTCGGTTGGCTGGCATACAAATTTCTATAAACACAAACATGATTTTTATAATCTCGCGATCCGAAAATAAAGCTTCAGAAGGACAATTGAGTTCGTAACGGATTTCTAATTGATTTGACGGTTTAATTAGGTGACTATCTGGCTTAATTAAGCAATTACAAAAACTTTCCGACAATAATACGACACTATTCCGACATCTGATTTCATTTAGTATTCAAAGAAAACTTTACGTTCAAATGAAATATAGATAATCTTTAATTTTTTTCTTCATCACTATTGATTCCAATTCAAAAATAACAATAAATTATACATGTTTCGTTGTACTTTTTTTCGTTTTTATTTCGAAGGGTTGTTTACTGTTGATCAGCACATGTTTACCGATTCTTCTGCCAGAAGGTCAATCATATTAGTGATCTAAATTTTGATCGTGGTCTTTTGTAAGTTTATCAGCTGTATACACCACATGCAATAGAATCACAATAAGATCTTTCAAAATATCCGTTGTCTGTCAGTGAAAGAAAACAAAAAGTTTGCATTCTTCATAGTCAAACAATTTCAATCAGATCAATCTGACCAACCAATCTGATTACAAACCTTGTTCCTCATGTCAAGTAATATCAACAAGAAAATTTTGCTTCAGCTGATATTTCTCAGGATAATTGCCACAAAGCGTGTACCATATTCTTTACTTAGCATTTATTTTGGTTAGTCGACTCTGTATATACACTATCCTACATTGCAGCGTTGGTTCTATCTTTAACCAGCGACGCTAACCTCTAGTTTTCGCATACGAGTTCGACGAACGACTCCGTCCCACAATTCGCGACATCCGATCCCAATACTCGCTCTATCCTATCTGAAAATTTGACCGACTTTACATTATAGTTTCAATTCGAGCGATTGAATAATTCATTAAATCAAGCTATTTTCTATCAGGCGATAATTCACGTACAATGTGTGATATACGTTTTGCTCGATAAAGTTCATTTTGTTGTATTGCCATAGCGGTACATGGGTGTAGTGTTTCACTCGATTTTTTTTTCAACCAATTTCAAAGATTACAGTATCGCTGAACGACTGCATTTTTAATTGTCAACTGCATCTACACTTTGATATATTTATAAACTTTATCAAACATCAGTCAGCGCTGAGTCACACGTTTATCTAATATTTATAAACAGAGCCCGAGAAACTTTTCTTTCATTTTCATCCAGCGTCACGTTTCGCTTTTACCTTTATAACAAACGAGTTTGCAACTTGTTACAGTCGAAGAAACGTCCGCCGGTCGTACAGTTTTTTTCTCTCTTTATCTTTTCGCCAATATCACGTGTCACGCTATCCGTGTTTTTCCTGGTCGCTCTCCTCTGACAATAGTAATTAAGACAATTTTATAAACAATTTACAAATTAAAAAATACACAAAGTAGAAATGAATTACCTAACGAATATTACACAACGACGTAATAGAAAAAAAAGAATAATAGAAATAAAAGGAATAAAATTGTTTTAATCAAATGGGATGTGGTTGGAATGTATTGGCGATTAACGGAATCTAAAAAAGTAGTAAAACCAACTCGACAGTTTTTGCAATCAGATGAAAAATAATTGGAATTTAATTTTGCTGATTAACAAAATCAGGCTCCTATTCTAGTATTGGTTCGCAGCTAGCAATTAATATTAGCATGCCAACTCGCTGATAGCCACTCGGGCTAATTTTCCACGCGTCTTCGTTTAAGTGATTAACCAAAGATATGTTGGGATTTCAAAAGGAAATGTTTTCTGGTCGATTGAATTCGTTGCACGCGATCGGCACTTAGTGCCTCGATATCACGTGCTCTTACGCTGATGTCGATGCGGCGAATTCAAAGATACACGAGCCAGTCGAAGCACTATGCATCACTTTGGCAATAAGTTTCGCGGCAATATCCAAAATAGACCTGCAGCGTTGCTGTTTGTCATTCACAGATGATATGTGTTTCGTCAAATTGCATCGCAACAATTAAATGACCTTCATTAATGTTGTTAAGATTTCGTAGTCCGTTCTTCGTTTCGCTCTCTTATTTTTATCGCTCATTATTTTCCAAGATTTATTTTAACTTCGACCTTAATTCATCAACCGCACAGTGTCCAATAAATCAATTTTTATGTTACAAAACATTGTTTCCTCCTTTTTTTCTTCTTTTTTTTCGTAATTTAAAAACTGTATTTTTATTTCTTTTTGTTGCCGTACCGCGCGGTAACAATTTCCAGTTTTATTCAAATCTACTAGGAAGTGCTTTGCAGATGCTTTATTGCATTAAGACAATCATCTAAATCGAGGAAATTGGATTATTTTACTAATTTCCCGGAAAAAAATTATGCTTTCAAATATTTTTGCCCAGTTTGAAGAAAAACGTTTTCAAGGATATACACAAGCTTTTGTGCACGATTCTCTGCATAAATGCAGACTCAAAAGTTCGAGCTTTTTGAAATGGTGAATGTTGACTGCGGAATTTCCATTTCGTGTCAATATTATCGCGTATCTGTGAAAAGTTTCAGACGAAGCATGAAAGAATGAAGGTAGACTGTTTGAAGATGGATTTATCACGTTTCGTTCGTCTTTTCACAATTCTATCGTTACAAAGATGAAATTCTTCTGATTTTGCGAACAATGTTCATGAAAAAAAAAGTGTCCCGAACTGAGAATATGAAAATTTTAAATGATTTGAAAACCGATAAGGTTCAGCTTGTATTCGCTCTTTGGGCTTTTCACGCTCTTTAATATTCAAATTCGGTTAATCGTTTGACGTGAAACATCCGTCAATTCATAAATTGTATTTTCAATTTCAACATCGTCCCACGTGACAGCGTGTGCACATTACAAAGACGTTCTAATGAACTGGTTCTCGTGACGCGAAATCGTCTCAATGATCGCGTTGGCATCAATTGTCACACCGATTACAAAACGTTGTGTAGGAAAACATTTTTTTTTTTTACATTATACCGCCTCACGCACACTGTTTCGCCCGCAGGCTTTAGTCAATTCATCGCCGTTCGCCAAATAGTGATCTTTAGCATAGTTGTGCAATCGAATTACGTGGCCAAACACAGTGCCACTTGCCGATTTAAATATTAGCATTTAAGTGTGCAATTAAATTTTCTACCGCACCATAAAAAATGCATCCTTTTGTTAATCAAATTATTTTGTCATGTTCGATATTCGAACTGACGTTTTTCATATTCAATTTTTCGATCGGCAAATTTAAATAAAAAATTATTCATTACAACATTACATTATTCATTTCCTTTTTCTGCGAATTTTATCGTACGCTTCATTTGTTATCTATAAATGCTAACTATGTGACACAAAAGTCACAACAAAAAGTGTGCGAACTTGTGTGTAAGTATACATTTGAAACGAAAATTATTTTATCAAATTGTCTTGGATAAACGAATTTTTGTCCTATCATTTGTTGTTTGTAAACATGTTTCCGCCGTGTTAATTTGTTTCTATTTCCCTGACCTAACTTTACGCAAACAATGCAATGACGATGCATTCCGACCCAGATAAAATTACACGATATAAGTAAAAGTGATTTGATATAAGGTATATGAGTTTATCGCATCAAACGTCACCTTGCATTTCTAGACCGGCGAGCTGTCTGCGAGCTAAAATAACAACAACACTGCCACGTGAGTGTTACCGACTACAGCACACGCTTCGCGTCGACTTATTATGATAACTAGTAATGATTATACTTCAGGCACAACATTTTATACTCGTTTTCGAGTGAATTGGCTCGTTGATACACTTATATTTACCAGTTTCAAGATGCAGAATTTATTGTCTGAGATAAGACAATCCAATCATGATAGCCAATGCATTTTTGATGATGATGTTTGTGTAATTATTGGGATCGTGAAACACACAAAAGGTTCTTTTATCAAAACTAGAATCTGATTTTGCTTGAAAAATGTTCAATTGTTCAATTTCTGTTCAAATTGAGTACGAATGAAAATTGCTCCAACAGTTGAGGAACTACGCTAGTTTATAGATCGTCAAATAATTACATTTACAGTTACGTGACAATGAGATAAAATTACATAATTATGCTATTTTACAAGAGCACTATTTTTTTGTTCCTTTTTCTTATGTAATGATGATTTTTTTCGATTTTTGATAAAAATTGTTCGAAAAAATCGAGTTTCTGTTTGCATTGAAAGAAACAACGCATCAGACAACAATTTTTCAAACGGTTTTGAATGAATGGCACTTTGCAAATACTAGTTCAACTATCATCATCATAATCGTCATAATGACATCTAATTGATCGCACACTTTCGACATTCTAATGGCATAAACCTTTTGTTGACCAATCAAGATCATGTTACTACTTCCGTTCGTCACGAAATTCGATCCGCAGCCCTGCATCCGCGATGGAATCGTGAATGAAATGACTGTTGTATACAGATTTGAAACTATAACGGCAACGGACTGTATTCTGTCAGATAAGAAGCCACAATATCACTTTTTCAGATAAGAAAATATCCGACGTTTTCTTTCTTTCGCTTTTAAAAGTTTTACAGCCGCTGATTTGTGACTATTGAGAAAATGATAAGATTCAGCTACTATCATGAAGTTTCACAAAAGCGTGAAAAAATAACGTTTCATTGAGAAAAATGTTAATCTTAATAAGATCCGGATGATGAATAATATTTTACAATATTAATTTTTGCGTCGAGCAAGGAAATTGTAGTTGTTGATTAGAGAGTGATTAAAACTTGGATTAGAATGATAAAAAAAGATGGTAATAAATTAGTCAATTTCTGATGAGTTTCAGTTGTGCAACAAAACTTTTATTAAATTGTTTCAGAGAAGCTGTACAACGGCCAGATTCA
This sequence comes from Trissolcus basalis, assembly GCA_025266255.1. Lineage (NCBI taxonomy): Eukaryota > Metazoa > Arthropoda > Insecta > Hymenoptera > Scelionidae > Trissolcus > Trissolcus basalis. The sequence goes on from JAAMPD010000070.1 coordinate 58,547, forward strand.
ATCAGTCCAATTGGTTTTTTTTCTGTTGGCGCTTGTAGGAACCGATGCCAGTTATTTTAATTTGATCTGTGACACAATCGCTTCGCGCAATGCATTTCCTACAATCACACAAGCATATATTGTTACAATGTATCTTTCAGATAACCGGTAATCAACGAAAATTCAACATAAATGAATTTTTAAAAGTGCACACATATTTTTTGTTGTTGTTCACTCGAAAATAAAACCCTGCGTTTCAGTGATCCTTACATTCATCAATTTTTTATCGCCGATCAATAAAAAGTCATTATTTTTCTTGGCACGAATTGATACTTATTGCGATACACGAATTTATAATACGAAATGAAACAAAACACGCGCTCACGAGAATACAAATTGTACGTTTTAATCATAAAATCAGAATAAGGATTGTAAAAAAGTTAGTCCCATATTTTTTTCTTTAAATTGGGTTGCACAATCGTGCCCTGAATTGGAAAAAAATTTTCCTCAATCAAGATAAAGTTTCAAGCAATTAAGTCTTAAATTATCTTTAATGAAAGCAAATAATTTTCCATCACTATAAATTAATTGCTTACTAAATTTTTTGTAAACGAATTTTGAGATGGGAATTGTGAACGAATTCGTTCCCATCTTTTGATCCGCAAGGAAAATCATGAGAGCGAATGTTTTTTGATGGACGAGACACATGGAGAACATTTCTGCATTCAAAACCATATGACATGTTCTGACGGAGCTACAGGGAAACTTTTTTTCTGACGCTTTTTTTTCACCTTCAGTGTAATATTAATAAAATTTACGACCAAGCATCTTTCTCATTTCTTTGGCATCACATTTCTCAGAAGTAACCTAAACGGAATATTTATCGGAATAATGAAGATACGAGCGCCAATCTGTGATCTGATACTTAATTAAAAAAACATAAATAAATGATTTCTTTTTTTTTCGAATTTTGTTCGGTTCGAACTGGACTGCGTGGATGTTAGTAATCATGTATAATTTTATGTGCAAAAGATAAACGTTATTATTCACAGTGATAAATATATACGCACTACGAAAGATTGTAAAGTCAGTGAACCGGTATAAAAATAAATAAACTATTTCGTTTTTCCGGAAGTTTATATAATTCATAATAAATGTTGACAATGGTTATGTCATTTGCGTTATACCAATTCGTCGTTTCCAAAAAAACATTTAATATCATTTCGAACATAATTTAATATGCCTTTTGACGTTTGAATGCAACAATTTTTCGTTCAATGATTGTTCGTTATTTATCGTTTGAACATTACAATTTTTTTTTCGGTTCGTTTGACAAATTATGTATCGTTTTATAGTAATGGCTGTAAAATCAGAGTTTCTCAAGATTAGGAGAAAATGATTAAGAAATGGCATTAGGGCCGTTTTTGTCTGAACCGAAGTAAAAATTAAAACTTTCCATACTCCGGGCTAACGATTTTCGTGCTGTCTTTGTTTACATCGCTAGAACAAGGCGTTTAACCTTGTCTTGTTCGTTTATTAGGCAGTCTTACGAATTTCAGATATGAACGAAAATTTCCGATGATCTAATATTAAATCTCAAACATTAATTGCGATTAAAACATTTTCCTATAAATAAATTTTCAATGTCACAAAATTGAACTCGCAAAACTAGTCTTTGAAGAGGAGTTAAAAAAACTGCTTCGTATGTTCCTCTGTTTGAAATGGTATTTCCTCACAAATTTTGCTTACAGCGTTACATAACAATACAACCCACTTGAAAAAATTTTCAACATCTTTCTCGGCATTTCAATTTTTAGCCACTTTCCAACAAGGTTGTCAAACTGAAATTAGAAAAACTGAATATTTCACCGAAAGAAGAGAGTTTCATTCAATAACTCCGTCTTCAAACAGACAAAAAAAGAGGCATTACAAAAAATCATAATAATTATCATTATCACGTGCAGTTTCATAAATTAAATCACTTGCTATTTATATATCACTAACATCTAAGCAGTCTAAAATTGTAGCCGATATTTGTCTCCGCTCGCCGTGTGTCTTAAAAATAAAATGCCCACGATAGTCGAAATTCGGCCAAAACCGATTGTTCCCAAATACAACGAGAGTCAGTTAAGAACAAAAAAATTGAAAAAAAAAATGTGACAAGAAACATGTCAAAACACTTTCGCCACTTTGCAGACAACTAACCTTGTGAATTGTTCCGTCCTTGTCATCCAGATATTTGTTGGCGATCTGCAGCAGTTGGTTGTCAATCGAATACTAAGTCTAACGTGTTCGGGCGAAGGCCTTCGCACGACTGAGGCCAAGCAAGCGATGCTTGCCCAAAGTGCACGCACTTAGGGACAAACGTTAATGTGCCGACTGGTCGTGCACGTCCGTATTTTTCTCTCCCTTTCTCCCTTGCAGACTTGTCCCAGACAACGACTTTTTAACTCGCCCGGTAGCGTCGTCGACGAGCGAGTGTGTTCACGTGAATGCTTATCCGCAAGATAGAGCACTGGTCGAGCCACGTGCATGTAGCTCGTATATATGCCACCACGAGGTACATACGTATATCTGATTCATATCGTGGAGCCGAAAGTTTACTACCTATTGACGTTCTTGCAGCTGTCAATCAACTCGAGAAAAGGCTTTCAGTGCAAGGGAAAGAAGTGTTCAAGGTCAAGGGAGACAACAAGGGTTGGCATGAAAGCTTTTTTTTTTGCCTTTTAAAACGAGCCCTCTTTTCATGGAAATTTTCTTTTCATGGGACGAAAACAAACCTCAGGATGTAGGAAATGTACCGAGATGCCATTTAGTTTCCTCCCGTTCAGGCTGAACAAAGTGGACCAAAGGACATTTCATGCATCTTTCTTTGTTTGGTGCTGAAAATTTGGTTTTTAAAGTTTCATTGAAATTGAGAAGAAGATCTGAATTTGCACTACTTTATAAAGGTTATTGGAACGCCGTTTATCAGATGGAGATTAAATCACACAATTTTTAGCTTATCTTGAGATCTTGAAGATGTGGAATCGGCTGGATATACACTGATAGCAACATTATCAATTATTGCAAGTATGCAATAAGAGAAAAAATACTAGTAATAATTGAAGATTTGAAACGGTTTGATTGAAAGTCGTACTCTCATGATTCATGAATGCAAAGTGGTGTTCGAAAATGGAACTCGGGCAATATTGAATGACAAAAACGAGTGGACCAACTTATCATTGTGGCATCATGAGGAGTAATACAAATAATCAAGAACACCTTTTTGGTCAATTTAGCTTGTTGAATCACAGCAAAAAGGTAATTCGCCAGATGTTTCTGGTTCTGATTGTAAAACACCATGTAGTATCGGTGAAACTTGTTGGTATAACGCCTGCAATAAAAGTATACCGTCGTGTGCGTTCGATAAATTGTGTGTAAAATGTGAGTTCTGAACGAGACAATCTGTTGAAATTGTGAGAAACGGTTTGCGATTTGTCACGCACAATGCATTGTATCAAGAAATATTTGACATGCTAATAATGTTTATTGGACAGCAGTCCAACAGTCTCGCCATTTATTTTTGTTCTAATTTCAATGCATGTAGTTTTTATGTGGATTTTTTTTGCACACTGCGATAAAAAAGCGCGCGATAATAATGTGCATAAATGATTCCGATATGTGATTTGATTACGACGGCATTAAAAACGTCATTCAATCACTAGTTCATTGGAAAATCAAGATTACGGTAACAGGTATTGTAACTCTCAGTTTCACCTCGTACTATGTGTAATCGACTAATCGCCGGTAGCCCAGTGGAAATTTCCTATGGTTACTACCGCGACCATTAAACTTTCAATGAGTTCGACAAAATTTATTGTATCTCGTATTTGTACTCTAGCTAATGGGTCAAAAACATTTTAAAAAAACACGAGATTAAATGACTATTTTATCTTTGATTTTATTGTTTTTTTTTCCTCTTTTTCTAAATCACCGATATTCCAACAAAGTTGTTAATAATATTGGTATTGGAATATTCCAATAAATAAACGTCGCTCCCAACCTTATTGCAATAACGGATCTTGATTTTTGAAAAATATCAACAAGTTAATTTAAAGTTTTTATTGACAACTTTACGGAAAAAGATGAAATTTGCTAGGAAAAAAATTTTTTTTTATCATTATCGCTTGTTTTTATCTATGAAATATTATAACTAAATTATTTCCATTTCGAGATGATAATATGATCTGAAAGTGAACTTTGTGTATTATTCCACTCAAAGGAACGGCAAAGTCTTAGGGAAATATCGAATTAGAGGAGATATAATAACAATTACAGACTCACACTATTGATAACTATCTCTAAATTGTCACGCAACATTCGGAATGTTTTTCATTAACGTTTTAAATGTTTAAGTAAAGTTTTAAAATAAAAATGATTCAATACCTAGTGCGATGCTGTGCTCAATTGAGAGTGTACGTTAGTTTCGTTTTTTTTCTTGTTTTTTATTTTCAATCTTTTTTAATCCAGTGATTGACAACCTTGCTGATGACCATATGGCTGGTTATAATGTTCAAATTGAGACTTGTTGAACAAAAAAATTGCCTTCTCAAACACTTGTTCGATCTAAAAATCAATTAATGGATGCAATTCTGCGTCATTATTTGGGTCATTGGTTGATCACGAGATTTAATCCTGGGTGATTAAAATAATAAAATTCAGAACATCAATATCAAGATCGATGCATTAAATGTCACAAATTTTATTGGATCAGTCTCAACAGCGTATGAACAGCTGACTTTCGAGCGCGAACTTGATGCTGGAATTTTGATCGGGTTTGCCGACTGAATTGATCGTTAGTATCTCGCAAATAAATTATCACAATGAGACATCAATTTAAATTAGTTTTGAAGAGCAATGGAATTTCTTTTTCATATGCGATGATGCACCATACAATTCATCCCGACGCATTCGTATAAATACATCGGGAACCTTGATGACCAATTATCCACATTTATTTGATTTCGACACGTGGATGTCACTGTTGATTATTCTTTCACTGTTTTATTAATTACAAAGAAATATACTCATTGTTCCTAATTGTCTGGATTGGAAACATCATCTGGAGTCAAACTCTATTCAGATGCGAGGGAGCGATATTATAATTATGTTACGACTGTCATGATTCCAAAGACAACCGTTGAAATAGCTCGATCGAAACGTCGTTAATAAAACTGATTTTCGCCGAACGGAAATTTGATCGTAAACATATTTACCTGGCTATAATCTTTCGCTCGAATGTTTTGGACCAAGTTGATCGATAAAATAAAGACGAATTTGGAAAACAAACATTGTTCACAAAGAAGAAAATAGAACAATGAAAACAAATTTGAGAAAACATTATTTTGGATGAAAGGATACATTGGAAAATGAAAATTTGAGTAAAGGGGATCTGTAACATTGAAAACTTTGAAATTGCCACTTACAAATCATAGCAACAGGGGATATTTGTTTTTGAAATTAATGAGAGGCGAACGATGAAAAAAAAAAAAAAAGGTGCGAAGTCAATGCACCGTTAAAACGAGAGAATATTGTGTAAGAAGTACGTGCAAGGTCTCTCATTATAAAGACAGCGTCAGTCGTCGAGATTCCCGTTGTCCATAACAAGCCTTGCGCTCAATGCAACTCTAAAAGTCCGATCTCAAGGTGGTTCACTTTTTTCATATCCGTGAAATGCATTAATGCTATATAATAGTTACTGCAATTTAATTTAGTCTTTCTCACGCTTCAGTTTCGCGGGGCAACAATGTTGCTGGATATAATTTTTGATTTTAAAAATGAAAATCTCTCACGTTTTTGATATTTAAACTGTGTATGATAATTCGTAAAAATGTTTCAAGACATTTTTCTCTGTTTATAGATAAAAGAAAATACCTTTGGTGTGCATCAAACAGTTTTTATATGTGATCAATGATAATAATATACAGCATTCAAAGTAATTCTTTTCAATGGATTGGACCGTAACGTGGTGTAAATTTTTACATTCAAAAATATACCAAAATTGGTCTTATAATTATTATTATATAATTATATTATTATACACTTCACAATGAAGCCATCATGAGACTTTACTTTTTTTTTACTAGTGTACCCCTTTTATATTTTATTTCTTTAATTTTTAAGGGTATATAAAAATAAATTATACTGCAATAATTAAAATGTGATTGAATTTGATGTTTGCAGTTTCTACCGTATTTTTTGCTAAATGAACCGAGACAGTTCATTAATTTATATATAGAACGTTAAATTAAATACTGTCTTACATTTTGAATATTGTATTCCAAATGATGGAACTACAACTGCTTGCTTCGGAATAGCAAGTTCATTTATTCTTTGCTCTCGCTGTGACTTTTTCCGTTCCAGCAGCCTCTTTTGACTGTGAATATATACCTTTCATTTTCATCGGTCGACGATCGCTTTTAAGCAACTGTTCTACCCATATTCTTTACAATAAGTATCAAGTCTTGCTTTTATGCGTTAGGTAGTAGTTTTTCAAAATTATTTTAACTGGTATGATTTCAAGGTCAACAGAGGGTTCTTTTCCTGAATGTTATAGCAAATATCTGCGAAAAAGCTTGTTTGTCATTTCTTGAAATTCTAAGGCCCGCGATAAAGATGGTTAGTTTTAAATTACGACAAGCAAAACATATAGTAAAAAAATTCAATAAAAATAATCAAGTTTCAATACAAAATAATCTTTTAGCATTCATTTAAATATTTATTTTTTATCTTTAATTATTCGTTGTGCTACAAAAGACATTTTAATACTGGTTGTTGTTTGTTCATTCATTTCTTTTTATTGTTTATTAGTTTTACAAAGTAAATTTAATTTTCATCGAAGAAAAAATTATTCAAATTACACTCGTAATTAATTTTGAAAAATTTTGAAAGATATATTATCAATAAGAATTTTTCATTTTTTCAATATGACAAAAATGCACGTTAAAATTAAGTGAGAAAACTATAATAGTTTTAATGTTAATACTCTTTTTATTACTTACATGATCGATGAAACTATCTTTCGAATATAACAATTCCTGGAATGATGCACAATTGATCTTCTTTACCCGGAACGATTTTGTTTTTAAATTACTCTGAGAATAACAGAACTAAGATGGATTTTTAACTGTTTTATTGTTGATTTTGGGCAAGTCAATAGTATGATTCAAAGGTACCGCTGATTATTTTCATTCGGATGAGTTTTACCGGTTGGGTCGGCAAAGTAGATTTGCCGTCGGTAATTTATCATCACATAATTATTACCATATGAATTTTATCTGCATTTTACATGGATAGTTTACGAAACACACGTTCGACAGAACGTAACACCATTATTTGTGCGGATTTAATAATTTTGTCATTGTCACGTTTCTAGTTGTTACTATATCACATTCAGTGATATCCACGATTGCATCACTAACCGGTGGACCAATCACAACTCTCGTGCTCTAAAGAGTAGTTCACAACGGCGCGCACGAACCGAGTGTGGATAAAGTCAACGTGAGTCAATGGAGAGAGATCTTTACGATCTTCGGTTCGGATTTAACCGTACGACCTTTGCAGTGACCTTCGCCTCGAACACATTTGAATCGTCAGTGCCGACGGATTTATAACCGTTGAACCGGTGGTTTAGCTTCTCCTTGACAGTAATTCACCGTCGTCAACGAAAGGTAACGCAATCAACAATTTTAAATTCCAAATAGTACAACATCGTCGGGCAGATTTTATCAGCGCTTACGTGTACCCGAATCGGTCGAATTTCATGAATGAAAATTTCGCATGCGTTGTTTACGTTGACATAAAAAATGCATCTCACGTGAAAAACAAAACAATAAAAATTCGCGATCCCATTTTTTGTCGGTACTGCAATTGTTTACATCCGAAAACAATACACAAACTTTGTGAACACTTGAAATCTGACACCCCCTGTATCAAGTGACAACAATTTTCTCTTGTATTTTCTTATCTGTGTGATATTTTTTATTCTTTCTTACACCAACCGGGTTTTAACGAGCGAGTTTATTTTTAAATTGTCTACCACGTTGAAGATTCCGTTCATTGCGAATCTTCGGCGTGGTCTCTTTTTTTGTAACTGTTTTCGTAATTACTTAATTTCGTATTAAAACATTCAACAATTCTTTTAATTCGGCAGAAGATACGTCGACATGTCACGCGAACGAGTTTCAAGGCGGTTTTACCGAATGGACAGTCAAAATGATCTTCTCGACTTCATGGATCATGGCTTGTCCGCTCAGATGGAAAATCGGTGGACTTTTGAAGTCGCCTGGGAAGCAGCAAATAAAGGTAAATGATAAACTTGTTATCGGTCATTGATCAGAATTATTTTTTAATTCGAATTTTACCACTCAACGAACTTGAACTCATTTGGTTGATTGAGTTTACAAATCAACAAATAATTTAATCCAATTAGATTTAAGATTCGTTTATTTAATAAAACTGAAATTAATTTTTTAGTGGGAGGAATATATACGGTGATTAGATCAAAAGCCTATGTTTCAACTGAGGAAATGGGGGACCAGTATTGTTTGATTGGGCCTTATAAAGAAGTTTGCGCCAGGACCGAAGTCGAGGAAGTAGAATTTCCAAGCGACCATCCACTTAGCAAAGCCACGCGAGTCATGCGAGATCAAGGATTCAAAGTGCGAAACGACAATTATTAAATTTATACTTTCAATTATACTGCCAAACACTGGCGGGTGTCCAATTGGGGATCATAGTTTTAACGAAACAACAGTTTATATAAGCTACCTTAAATAGTGTCTTTATTTTTAGACTCACAAAATTGTCAGAACGAACTTTCAGTTTCGGTGAAAACTTGAAAAACAATTCGATACATTTCATGAGCCAATTTATTGGATTGTCAGTATGTTATAATGTGAATTGTTTTTAAGGTAGTGACAGGCACTTGGTTGGTCGACGGTAACCCGCAGATTATTTTGTTTGACATTGGAAGTGCAGCCTGGAAATTGGACGAGTATAAACAGGAGCTGTGGAACAAATGTAATGTTGGAATTCCTCATTTGGATGTAGAGGCTAATGATGCTGTCATTCTTGGATATTTACTTTGTCAATTTATCACTGAATTCAGGTATATTAAATTCGGTAGTTTTCATATTTTGTCGATATCCATGTTTGACATTGTTATCGAATATTTATCGTTCCAGAAAAGCAGTTGAAGATTATTCGCCGGTCAAACCAAAGGTTGTTGTACATTGTCATGAATGGCAAGCAGGGGTGGGAATTATTGCTTTGCGTACAAGACATATCGACGTGGCTACTGTTTTTACTACCCATGCAACTCTCCTTGGAAGATATTTGTGTGCTGGAAAGACTGATTTTTACAATAATCTGGACAAGGTAAGAAAGGACCTGTTTAAAAATTATGAAAGTCATTTCACCTAAAACTGGTTTTTAAACAGATACTCATAAATTCCTTTAGAGTCAAACTTAAGATTTATCACATTTCTCTAAAAAAAGGAAAACAAGTTTTTCGTTAGGAATATATTAAATGACTTTATTTTCAGTTCAATGTTGATGAAGAAGCAGGGAAACGACAGATTTACCACAGATACTGCATGGAAAGAGCCGCTGCTCACCTGTGTCACGTTTTCACAACAGTGTCAGACATTACTGGGCTTGAAGCCGAGCATCTTTTGAAGAGAAAACCTGACGTGATTACTCCTAATGGCCTTAATGTGAAAAAGTTTTCAGCACTGCACGAGTTTCAAAACTTGCATGCTCTCAGCAAGGAGAAAATCAATGAATTCGTGCGCGGCCACTTTTATGGGCACTATGATTTTGACCTGGACAAAACTTTGTACTTTTTTATTGCTGGGCGGTATGAGTTTGGAAACAAAGGAGCTGATATTTTTATCGAAGCTCTCGCCAGGCTAAACCATTATCTGAAAACATCAAGACCTGATCTCACAATTGTCGCTTTCCTCATTTTTCCTGCGAAAACTAATAATTTCAATGTGGAATCACTGCGTGGTCATGCTGTTAGTATTTTTGTATAACGAGATAACTTTAGATTTGATGAGCATGACGCATTTGAATAAATCATTGCCTCGTTTTATAGGTCACTAAATCATTGCGAGACACTATCAATGACATTCAACAAAAAATTGGAAAACGAATGTACGAGATGTGTTTATCCGGTCGCATGCCTGACTGCCAAGAAATACTTTTGAAAGAAGATATAATCAAAATGAAAAGGTACATTTGAAATATGCCCTGATTTGTATTCAACTGGGCTTACAATCCAACTAATTGCACTTTTTAATTCCCAGATGTTTATTTGCCTTGCAACGAAACGGCCTGCCTCCTGTCACGACTCACAACATTGTTGATGACTGGAACGACCCAGTTCTGAGTTCCATACGACGTTGCAATCTTTTTAATTCCGTCCACGATCGTGTCAAGGTAAAATAATACGCCAAACAAATCAAGTATCTTAGAAATGATACATTCATATTAAGATGATAGTACTAACAATGCAGATTTATTTCAGGTTGTCTTCCATCCAGAATTTCTTTCCTCAACAAACCCCCTCTTTGGTTTGGATTATGAAGAATTTGTACGAGGTTGTCATTTGGGTGTCTTCCCATCTTATTATGAACCATGGGGTTACACACCTGCTGAATGTACAGTCATGGGTATCCCCAGTATAACCACCAATCTATCCGGATTCGGATGTTTCATGGAAGAGCACATAGCCGACCCCATGAGCTACGGAATTTATATTGTCGATCGAAGATTCATCGGTCTTGAAAATACGATCCAACAACTTGCTCAGTACATGTACGATTTTGCTAGGCTCAATCGTCGACAACGTATCATCCAGAGAAACCGAACTGAGCGACTCAGTGACTTGTTAGATTGGAGAAATCTAGGAATTGTATGTCTTTGATATCAATGTGGATAATTGTATACAAAAAATGTAAGAACTTTAACAATTTTGTGTCATTGGTTTCAGTATTATCGCCAAGCGAGAATATCAGCGCTGATTAAAGTGTACCCAGAATTGGCATCGGAAATGACAGCGGGAGGAGCTCACAAGATGAAATATCCTCGACCTATAAGTGAACCGTCCTCGCCTTCTTCTTCAAGACACACAACTCCAGCAGCGTCTGTCCATGGATCAGACGAAGAAGATGAAGATGATGAAGTTGATGAAGAAAAAGAGCTCGAGGAATTGAGAAAAGTTAACCACTAAGGACATGAAAAAGAGAATAAAATACTCAAGAGATAAATTTGAACAAATTTTGCAATAGATACTCAGTGCAATAGGACTCCGATTAGCTAAAAAACGTTGAACCTTTTTGTCATTGCTTGTACTCTTTTATGAAAAGCATACTGACTGAAACGTTGGCTAGTTATACTCGCACAAGTTTAATAGTTTTATATCCTCATGTTTATCAATTTTGATTCTACAATTTGTAACTTTATGGACATTATTGTTGTCAACTTTTTAACGTTCGATGTATTTCTTTGTTAATCTATAGATTTTATGGTGTGAATTTTAAAATGTATACAAGTTGATATACAAGATTATGATTTTTAAGATCCGTTATAATGCAAATGTTAAGGGAAATGTCTTAGCGTGTGCAATACTTTTATATTTCGTTTTAGAATTTTGTGTTTTATGCAGTTCTGTTATAGTTGAAATAATTTTTACACTGTGCGAAATTGAAATTTCGCATTATGAGATCAATTAAGAGTTTTAATGATACGAACTATGCTTTTGACGTTGAACTTTTTTGGTAATTTTAAGCAAATTTTAATACCATGGCCATATAGTAAAAAGCTTCCTTTATTTGAAGCATGTTTACAAACATTAGTTCCTGATTAATAATAATAATAATTATAATATATTTTATATGCTCAAAAATGTTGCTGAATGATAGATTTTATCTAAATCAAATAACTATTTTTATGTGAAACATATACGAGACTTATTAAATCAATTAGAATCATATTACATGTATGAACAAAATATTTTATAGCCATGTTATTTATATACAACGAAAATATTTCGAATTGATATTCAGACTGTTTTATCTCTTTTATGAAATGAATTGTATGAAGTACAATAAACTGACTGATAAAAATAAAACTGGTCTTTCTCTTTCAATCAAGATTCAATCATTTCTTTCAAGAAAATTAAGCTAATTTTATTCAAATTTTATATTTATTTTAATATATTTATATTGATTTTGTACATTTTGTGATGAACGTAATTTAAGATATTATTTGCATAACAGATAAATATAATAGTCTTTGCCAAAAGAGCATTGCTGTCAACTTATCTATTTTGTTATTACATTTAAATTACACTTTTCAACGTCCGGATTAATTCAAGCATTTTGCAAACAAGACACAAACCAATCCCCGTATACATTGAAAGATATATGTAATATTTGACTACATAAATAATTTTGCTCGTTGAATAAGTCGCACAATTCTAATTCCAATAAATAATACTCCAAAAACATACAAGCAATTTGAACTAATCCATAAAACGTATCATTCCAAATTTGTTAACAGTTTTCCAACAATGTATTTTACAATACGGTATGAAAACGAGAGATATTTTTAGAACCAGAGATCACCGCTTTCTTCGACAGGAGGAGTCTGTTGCAACTCTATCTTTATTGGTTCTTTAGTATCTGTTTCTTCGTCACTCTCGGACACAGCCAAATCATCCTGAATCTTAGTTTCTTGTTTATTTTCTCGATTAGGCAGCCCCGCCATGAGGAAATCTGACGGGTCGTAGTTAGGATCAACATCGATGCTTTCATCTAAAACAAATTTTTTATTAAAATTGTATACAAACATAAACAAAACTATAATTACGAAAATAATTAGAGATTCAAAAAATTACCTTGTTGCAGTAAAGGTTGTTCGCCAACATAAAACCCAACATTTCCTAACTGCACCATAGCTTCAGCAGCTTGTTGACTGTCATCGTCTGCTGGAATTTCGCTGACCTCTCTAATTCCACCTGTTAGTCCAGCTAAAAAAAATGAATTTTCGTCAAAACTTGAAATATACGATTTTAATTCAAACGATATATGGAAACTTACCCATTTCCAAAGTGTCAACATCCATGGCATCATTATTGACTTCGCCAGGAAATGGCACTTCATCAAACTCATCTTCACTGGAGAATTGCAAATCCTCTTCAAGAACATTTTCTTTCTTCCTAAGACCCCTTGATTGCAAATGTTCCTGGTCTCCTTCAACATCCACGAAATCGTAATCGTCCATGCCAGATTTCTCGTAAGTATTATCAGGAGAACTGTTGTGGCTCTATAAAAATAACAAAAAATGATTTGTAACTATCACTGAACATTCATTTCCATATTTCAATAGAAATAAATATATCCATTTAATACCTCTCTGAAACTTGGTTCTGGAATGGTATAGTTCTCTTCATCAGGACCCATCCAAGATGTATCAATGCCAGCTTGTTCCATTGCGCGCTGTTGCACCAATGAGATGTTTCTTTCTAGTTGCGTAAGATGTTCATCATACTAGAACCAAAACCCAATATTAATTTACGAAAATGAAATAAATGAAACTATTTTTCAGAAAAGAATAAGTAAATCATTACCTCATCTAGGGTTTCTTTGCTAATCTTCAAAAGGTTTTCAGCTTTCTTGGTGAAAGGTGAATCTTGACCATTATAAAGAGCAGCGTTAATAGAAATCAGTTCAATATCCTTCAAGAACTCCTCACGGTTGTGATACTTATGCGCTATAACAAAACCGATAAATAAAATTTACTTTCTGTTCATTTCACCGAAATTAGTTCCAAAAATTTATTTCTACACAAACCTGCAACTTTGTTCGCAATAGTTTCCAAGTCCATGGGGTTTTTAACGACCGTGTAATAATCCTTAACCAATTTCTTATTTACTGGTTTGAGGAACGGCCAGGCATCTTGCAGTGACTTGAGTTTATTGTTAATAATATTTTCTAAGATGTAAGTTAAAGCCACTTGGTCATTGTCGTCCAACAGAGGATTGATGGCCTTCTCGAGTTTCATCAGTCTGTCTTCCTTTTCGGCGAGTCTTTCGACACACATGTCCAGCATACGTTTTGCTGCGACCGACAGCGGATGCTTTAAACCATTGTACAGATTCGAATTCTCAACAATTTGATTGACATCAGCCAAAAATTCCTCCCGACTTTGATATTTCTTTTGGCGTAGATTCTCTCTTATCGTTTGTAGATCCATGGGCCTTTGAATTATCTTTTTATAATCCGGTACAGTCTGTAGAAAGAAAGACATTTTTGATTACATGCTGTTGATTTGAAATTCAATCAAATCTCAAAAATTTACAAAATCAAACTCAGAAACTTACTTTCGGATTAACTGGGAAGAGGAACAATTGTACATCTGGCAGATCTCTCATCTCATTGAGGATGCTTTCCAAAATCGTAGACATCACAACGACCGGATCAGTTCTTCTCCTGTTAGCCGGTCTTTGATGTCTCTTGAGGTAATCGCAATGATCGTCTCCAATTGCCCGTCGTCTTTTCCTCGAGTTGACAGCATCTTTTGGTACTTTCAACAACAGAGTTCGGCGTTTGACTTCTTCAGCATGCTGAAAATTGAAACAAACAATGAAATTAATTTACAAAATTTTATTTAAAAAGGTTCAAAAATCTTTGACAAATATAAAAAAATAATAACCAACCTTGATAAGTTTGGACGAAAGTTTGACTTTGGTTCCTTCAATATTGACCAGATCCTGATCATCAGAAGTGAGTTGTTTCTCAATCTCCTCTTCTTGTTCTTCAGTCATGGCAACATTGACAGGAGCAGTATTGGTCATGCTACTTTGGTAAAGAGGACAAGCTTTGTTGGTTCTCATATGCCCAACATTTCCGCAGGCACCGCACTTGAGCTTGAGGTCTGGTTTGAGTTTAGGCTTTTTACGCTTGGGAGGAGAGACTTCAGTTTTTGAAGGTTTGGACGGCAAAGTGGATTGGAAACTACTAAACGGATTGTTACTGTTACTGGAAAGAGATGCTAAATGAGTCGAATTATTAGATGCTCGTTCAAGAGTATTCGACGCATTCAAACTTGCATTTGGATTCGCATTGCCCAATTTCTCCTGGTTACGTTTGATGCGTCGAAGTTGTTCTTGGATACGACGTTTCTCTCGCTTCATTTCTTCTTTCTGTGCATCGTCTAGCGTTGCAAATTGTTTGATGAACGTCTCGTCTTTGGATGTTCGGATCTTCAGATATGCATCAATCACCGCTTGATTCCGCACGATTTCCACCCGGGTGTAATCTTTGTTCTCCGCAGTGTTATGGAAAGTTCGGTATATCTTCAAAACCCTATCTTGTTGAGCGTTCATTTTCTTTTGCTGTTGACTGTCGTCTTCGTCAGTTCTTTTCTTGTCTTTTGATTTCTTATCCTGATCTTGATTCTCGTTCATCAACATTTTTCGCAACTCTTGACGTTGCTGCTCTTCACGCTCCAATGACAGCTGAGTGCTCGTCTTTTTGTTTGACAACATGTTCTCTATATTTTTACCCATCTCTTCAATGTCCGAACCATCTTCTTCGGAACTTTCTCCTGTGAATTAGAAAAAAAAAAAACATTTTTAATTTAACATTGGAAGAGAATTTTTTTATTGTGTTCATGGTTCAATCAAACTGTACCTTCATCAGTACTGAGTACTTCCGCTGATGACAAAACACGATTTTGAAGATCAAAAATTCTCTGACATTCTTCTTTGTAGCGCTCTTGGTGTTCAGCAATTGAAAATCTGTTGCCTCTTGAGAATTTTGTCATTCCTTCTTCACCAGCCTTGGCTTTCTCGGTTGATAAAGTTCTCACAACATCAATGACTTCCCAACGAGACAATTTTTTGATTTCTTCTTCAGGGACTCCGAATTTGCGAAGCAATGCTTTTGCATTATTCAGCGACAATTTACGCAAATCGGCATCAGTTCCTGTGACAGTTCTTTTTGGTTGTGCCTCTTGTTCTTCCTGATGATATATTTTCAAATTACAATTAATAAACAAGTTTTATGCAATTCATAATTTTTCTCAATTATCATTCTTATATTTACCTTGCTTATAGTTGGTTTATTTGGAACTCTAATATATGAAAAACCTTCACCACAACCGGTAGGATCGGCCATTCCAGTGAGTTGCAGCAAACATTTTCCTTTCATTGCCTGAATATAAGCACGGGTAGTATTCCAAGGCGCAACTTGTGTCTCGTCTTCTACTTTTGGATCGTCATTTTCATTTTCATCGGCAAAGATACACTTATCATTGTACCCAGCGTCTTTCAACCGCTGCTCAGCTGCGATCATGCTGAAGTAAGCACAACAAACTTCAGGAGCCACTGTGGCTCTCATTTCTTCCTCTGTTGGCAATCGGAAATCTGGTTTGATTACCCACCAGTTGGAATCCATTCCTGAAAAAAAAAATTAACAAACAAAATAAACAATTTACCATGTCAAATTTTATACAAATAAAAATATCATTAAAAAAACATACCTGTTCTTTTGAAATCTGCACAAAGTTTTAAACGTTTTCTGATACTACTCTCACTATGAGTGGGAACGCTTTTTTGATGTCATCCATTTTGATTCTGCGCGGCGTATCTTGTGATTTCCAAAACAATCTGTAGATGAATACTTGTAAAAAATCTCGGACAAAGTTGTTCGCACGTTTTGAATTCGGGCCAGGAACTTCGAACAGAGGACACTGTTGTCCAGCCAAATATAGACCATCGATTTCTCGAATGTAATATTGTTGTCTAGAAAAAACGAAAATCATCATTATAGTTTCTCTATGAATCAAAACAAAATCAAAATTCAATCAATGGAAATATCAAATATTCACCTGGTTCGAATGACCAAGAAATCAGTTTGCGGAGTATCGTGCCTATAAATTGGTGCACGATACATATTATTTTCCAAAGCTTGGATGCTCTGTCCTGGTGTAAGGATTCCTAAGAACGGACTTGTATGGGCATATGCAGTTTCACCGTACTTATAACGAGGAGGCCCCTTGTCATTTCCAGCCGTGCGTTTGTAATAATTTTTCACTTTCGAGCACATTCCTACTTGATTCATCAAGGGAGGATGCTCTTCCGAAAATTCAACAAGCACCAGTTCACCATCACAACCGGTGAGATCTTCTGGGGTTCGCATGAAAAACACATCTCCTCCTCCGGAAGCTATTCGTTCTTGTTCCCTTTGCTAAAAATAATACATAAATAATTTAGTTGATTTTCAGGGTACTGTGTAAAAAGTAAGGGTATTATATTATCTTACCTTTGCTTTTTTCTTGATATGTTTTAATAATGGATGAACTGGATGGTGACATGGGTTCGATAACGGGCCACGGCTGTATTTTTTTAGGGAAGGTCTGTGGAAATTTCTCAGCCGCATTGGTCCCATGTGCGTAGGAATAAATGGTGCACGAAGTTCAATAACTGGTGTACTATGTTGAATAAGATTTCCTCCGGTCATCTTCAGTCTGAGAGTCGTTTCAGATGACCTCGGCATGTAATATCTGTAAAAAATAATAATCGTGACATTAAAATAAATGGAGCATGAAATTTTGATTTGAGTAGATCTTAAGTTACAAGAAAACGTACATATCATTTGAAATGTTGAAGGGGTCCCTGTCGGGTGACTTTGGTGGCGGTGGCGGGGTGTCTTCTTCTAAAACATTAATAACTCCAGCTTTACCCAGTAGAAGTTTACTTTTCTTCACGTGGGGATGTGGAATTTTGACTTTCGGCTGTGGACCGTTTTCCTTGTGTAACAATGCTGGGTCTATATCGTCTGGAATTCCGAGAACAATGTTCTCATCATTTGGATCCAGCGTCAGAATCTTTGGTTTTGGAACTTTCTTCATATTTTCTGCGTCCCAGATAACATCTTCTTCCCACAAACCATATACCAATTCTTCGTTTTCCACTGGGAAAATCGAGTACCACGTATCGTCGAAATTTTCTTGTTGTTGGCCACCCTTGTTTAGACTCATCTTGTTCTTCTGATTCTGCATGTGCAATGGTGTAGAAATTTGAGATGTTGCAAGCCTCACATTTGGTACGTTCGGAACAGGAGCCTTTCCTGGCTGACTGAAAGCTTGAGCTGTTCGGTTACCACTGGACGGTACCCAACCGGCTGCACTATTTTTACTATTCAATTTTTTCATCACCTGAATTAAACACAACCACATTAATAAGTATGTAATTTAGCACCTATTCAATTTTACTACAGAGAAAATAGATAGTTAGTACCTCGTGTTTGATATCTTCAGCATCCCAAATAACGTCATCTTCCCATTTCAGTTGTGTTACCATTAAAAATGCATCATCGGGAAAAGCCTCTTTTGCAGTAGACGCATCTTCATCTTCAGGCTAGAAATATAATTTATTTAATCATTATTTCCATTCTATCAAAAAGATGAAAATTTAACAATCCAAATTATGGTTCAGCATTGATATTACCTTCTCCACTAATTTAAATCCATAATCAAAGCCGTCTCCAGTTTCAGGAACATTGAGCATGTCATACCAAAGTTGCGCCGGACCAAACCTCCAGTCAGCAACTTTTGGACCCGTATCTCCATTTTCACCGCTATCGCCAGGTTTTTTTGCATGCTGCTTATCTTCAACAGGTTTCAACAACTTTTCTTCGTCATCCGATGCCAATTGATCTGGCGTTGGATCGTCTCCATAAATCATAATCCATCCCTAATAATACAAACAATGTATCAGTTACATTTTAAATATTAAGATAAAAAATTGATATCAAATTTCAAAATATTGAATAATTTTATTGAAGAGAGACTGAATCCAACCTTGGATTTGGGTTTGGTATCGTGGTCTGATCCCGAATCAGGATCCTTTTTCTCATTTTCATTTCTCAATTTTCGTCTTCGCTTCTTCACTTTTTGCCAAACCTGAGGCAAACTACTCTGCTTTCCAGCTCCAAACAATCGTGAAAATCGCAGAACCTTATTCGGCCGAAAATCGGGAAACAATTCTGTGACATTGACATTAGCGTATTTCGAAGGTAACATCGATGCCAGAGGTGTTTTTAATCTTTTGCTTTCTTCGCTCTCCGTTTCTTCCGGTTGGGGTTTACTTCCTTCAGGAACGGGAGGCGGAGGCATAAGCGCATCCAATTTTTTCGTATCCGAACTATCATTATTAGTTTCATTTGGTAGTGGTTCTTCTTTTCTCACGACGTCTTCCGATTGTGCTGAAAATTAATTTTCATTTATTTATTTGTTTATTCTAAAAGGGATAAGCCGGGATATAATACAACGGGATACTTTTCATTATCAATCTTTCATGTCTATTCTTTTACTTAATAAATTGTGTACAAATTTCATATACTTTAGATGTTACATTTCTCATTTAAAATCTATGTATTATAGAACAAAAATGAACTGAGATAAGAATGAAAGTCAATTACTTGTATCTTCCTGTGACTCATTCAAATCCTCTGCCAGTTCATTTATATCTGAAAAATCTTCTGCTGTCGGAGATTTGTTCATGTAATCAACATTATCATTTTCATCATCTTTTTTGTCATCTTCTTCGTCTTTGGTGCCGTTCTTATCTTTCTCTTCATCGTCCTCACTCTTCCTGCCATCCTCTTCCTCGGGCATCATCTCTCGTAGAAGAGAATTCAAGCCCAGTTGTCCTAGTGATGCAAGATGTTGTTTAGCCGAGGCGTCCAAAACGTCATCCTCGAGTTGGCCATTCTCGTCAATGTTACCAAACAAAAACCCGGTCATATTCAACCCCTGCTCGAAATCCTTGTCACCGTCGTCGTCGGAATCTGCCATTGCTGCTTTTGTTTTAGTTCCTTTAATTTAATTAAAATGTAACACGTTATAAAATTAACGACAACAACACACACTTGTGAACACTCAAATACATTTTTTGAAGGTTATGTCGCGGAATTACGACAACACAACACTCTCGCGCGCACGAGTGCTGCCACCTACATACTACAGCATTTTTTCAACAATACAAAAACTTGTTATTTGGAAATTCGAGTTGCTGTGAAACAATTTCTGATGATTTTTTTGAAAATATTCGAATGTTTTATATTTTATATGATGTAAAATTGTAAGACGTAAAACTATATAATATGTAACTACATAATGTGAATAATGTCAGCAAAAAAAATTTCTTGGGTCGTGGGACTGGGGAAGGGGGTGGATAGGTGAGGGGTGTATCTAATTTTTATATTAATCAACGTGATATCTTTCCGAAAACTGTATAATAAGATTAATTAATCTTCAAATCTTTTTTAAATAGTGTTTAGTTCAGGGAGCGACTGCTAGGGGGCGCTGTTTGCCCGTCCCTTGTGTCCCACGATCTGCTAACACTGTCCGGGCGATAGCGCCACCTGGGATACGATTTGGCGCTCTTATCACCCGGCGTAAAGAGCGCAGCGCGGCGAGAGTGCAGCACTCGGGGGGGCGAAAGTATTGAATCGATGACGTCACAAAAGAGATCAAACCAGTGGAAGGAGAGGACGTACGGCTTGACGCACGAATCCGCACGGCGCTGAAACGACAGAAGAATGTGCGGCGGACTGGCGCGCTCGTAAGCACCGCGCCGTGCGAATTTTCGCGAACCGAAGACGCCGACACGGGCACGTGCGCGGCATCTCGAGTTTATCGCCGTTCCTCGGAATTGGCAGCAGTTTCAGCGCAACTGCACGGTAAGTGTTTGCCGCTCGGCTGCCAAAACTTGCTAGTTCGCGGGAACCCCGCGACTTTGACAGCCGACTTTGACAGTCGACGCAGCTACTTCGGCTTTGTTTTTGCATCTCGGGTTGTCTAGTCAGGTTTTATCGCTTTGAGGTTAGGTCTTGCTTGCGCCGCTCGAAAAACCCGTTCAGCGCGCACTCGCTCGAGTGAACGCCCATTTCTCGCGGTGCATCTGGCTTGACAGAAATGCGGATTGACGCGATCGATATTGTCAAGGGTCCCGCGGCACCGTGCGTGCCAAGTCGACGCGATCATAACAAAAACAAAACGAAACCCATCGCACGCCTTCGGTCAAACGTTTCAGCTGTGCTGCAAAAAAATGAGCAATCCAATTTTAGCGCTGTTTACAACTCTCACTTTTCTGCGCTCTTGCAAAACTGTTTTCACGACTATGTTTAACATTGTCAACATTATCTTGTTTTCACGCCGGTTTCAATTCCAACAAGTGCGAAATTGGACGTTTCTTTGCAAATAACAATCGGAAAATCAAATCAACAATATAATTTGAAATTAAACAATTAAATTAATTAAGCAATAACAATAATTATTTTTGCAAGTTATCGGATCAGCAATTGAATTGAATCAGAGATGGTTTTTAAAATGTTTAAAAAAAAAATTTAATTATTTAATTTAAAAAAAAATTATGAAATTTGTAGTTGGAAAAAACACTGTTTATGCAAATTTCTACTCTGTTATAATTTCATAGAATTAATCAGGTTGAAAAATATTTTTGCAGTTGTAAAGCTGCAAGTGCAAGGAAAAAAAATGTAATGAACAACAACAAATTTAATCCGCGAATTTCCGTTTATTTGGTTTCTCTGAAACGCTCAACACAATTAACTCCGGACGCAAATTAAAATTCATCCCACAAAACATATTTTCATTTGCAAGCGTACCCATTGAGTCTACAAAAAAGATAAAACAGCATATCATTAGCTTATGTTCTCTGTAGATTAAGCACAGCGCGCGATGATACGCAGTCGTTCGTTAACTAAACTGGAACTTGAAAAATGTTTTATGACTAATTTGTCCCTATTAGATCTGCACAATCCACACTTTTTTTTCTCCGTCGCCGGTGTTCGATAAACAATTAATTACCCCCGGATGATTTTCATTTTCCAATATACAATTTTACACTCAACAAAATTAAAACCTGATAATTAATTGCAAACGTAAATGAGCGAAAAAAAATTTTTCAATTAATACCAAACAGCAGCAAATTTGCCATTATAAAATCAAAATGAATCGCCTATTTTGTCGACGATATTTATGAACGATTTTACCTCGCAAAATAATTACATCCCAATTCCAATTAATCTCATGATTGATTTCCATGGTAAATTTACAAATTGAAATTATCATATTTCTTGTGGACGAAAGTTCAATTTTATAAATATTAATTACCATACGTTTTTTTTAATGTTGTTTATTTCAGTTTCATTCGTATCATTTATGTCTTGTTTTAGATTTGTTGACGACACAAAAGAAGGCGGTTTTTAAATATGACAATATGAGGCGGCATGAAATGTTTTCGAACGTAAACAAACAATTAGGAACAGAAATAGTCTTTGACGGTATGGCCTTTGGTGGTTCGAACACGTGCTGTTAGTCCAGTGTAAATAAAAGCCTGCTTGCTGTCAAGTAGTGTGTAATTTACGTGTAACGCAGTCGTAAGTATCGTTCGCGCTGAAACAGTTTATTGAACTCGGTTTATGACAAATCGCTCAGCGCGGCCGTAAAACATTTGATGCTGCAGCGCACATCGCAAATCTACGATAAGAAAATATCGTAAAATATAAAAAGCACCGATGCAAACGTGTCGAATAACCGTCATCTGCAGTTCAGCTACATGTTCGAAGAATAAAAACCATTTTTTTTCTCTCTCTCACTCTTGTTTCTCTCTTTTTCTTCTTTGTCAAATTTGTATTCTCATTTTTTAATTCGTTGTTCATTTGGTTTTGAAGTACATTCTGACAATAAAATCCAATTGAATCATCTTGTATTAACATTTATTTGTATTCAAACTCTCTCGCCAGCACAAAATTAGTTTTTTATAATTGAACTTGTTGGTTCACCGATACTAAAATGCACTTTGATTTGTACCGACTGTCTCGCAAAGAAAGTTTCCACTCATTTATCTTCGCTTATTAAAAAAAAGTTTCTCCCCCAAAACTGCACACGAAGTTTTGAATGTATTGAAATTTCAATTACCCAGTGATTAAACTAGCTTCTTTGTTTATTTCAACAAACAAATATCAGTTTAACAAAACGTTCGAAATCTCTTCTGTTCTTCTCTAATGTACTTCTTTAAGATTTGATACTATTTTCCATAATAATATTTGAATATAATTTGAATAAGATAATTTGAATAAGATATTCGTCGTTTCTTACTATTCACATGCTTTTAATTTGTACATTTAAGTTGACTTTTCGAACGAGCCAGGTTGAGAGAAAAATAAAGACGTATAGAAATAAGTGTTTGGGTAAAAACGATTGGACATTGATGGTCGAATCGAAGGAACAATAGAGCCTAAAAGAGTTGATTGAAAGGTGTGATTTCGCGCAAGGCTTAAGCTATTGACGTTTGAGTGACGAGATTGAACTTTCGGGGGGCGATAAACGCGCGGGCCGAACTCGGCGATCAAGCAAACCAGTCGGGAATGCAAAACGAACAAACGTGTTCGGTCTGCGGCGAACGCGCGCGCCCGAGAGAGATTCCGTGCACACACGTGTTGGCCGCAAATTTGCTTATATCGTTTTATTCCGTCACGGGTTCGGAAACCGGTGCCGAGCGGCGATTTTCGCCACTCATCGACGCCGAGTCGGCGCGCTCGGCTGATTTATTTCGTTCGTTCAGGTACTTACCGGGGGGCTGCTCGACACTCCGCGCGTTTCAGTGCGTGTGGGTGGATCGCCCAATCAGCCGCCGCAACATTTCCATCCCTTTTTTTTTCCTCCAAAACCAATTGATTGTGTTCGCCGTCGCGTTGACAAACGGCCCCGACCGCTGATTAAATTACCAAAAAACTAGTCCGGTTTCTGTTGCGCCTGTTCCCACAACCACCGGACTTATATTCCTCTCAAAAAAGGTTTGAATGTCAAACTTTCTACACTTTTTATATTTTCACTCTCCATTCATTTTCTTTCATTATACCAATCCAATTTATGCAATTTCTCCATTTTTGGATTTCAATTTCGCACATTCGTCCTAAAAGTTGTAACAAAAAATGTCACAAGTTTTCAATTTTACGAGCATGATAACATTTTTATATGAAAAAAACGGACAATTTATAGGGGGGGGATATAACGTTGAAAGTAAGTTTGAAAATTGATCTGACCTAGGACAAATTGAAAGAATTGAAAAAAAGAAATGGGATGAAAAGTTGGAAGAGGAACAATGAGTCATCCGCGTGAAGAAGTGTTTTCATAAAAGTGTAATTTATTTTTTTTGTTCGCAATTCGTCGCAGTGAATGGACCGAGTGCGAACAATGCAACTAAAACACGTTGCATTTGTGCGTCTTCTACTTAATCTCACTTACTGCATTTTATGTGTAATTGAACCTGCAGTGTTGACTTTAGGTGTATCGCAGTTGCAGGCTACCGTAGCATGTGTTATCTTGCACTAAAGATAACAGTCTGGTGATAACGTGCCTTGAAATATAACTATTTGCATTAAAATTTAATCGTTCGTGACTTCTGACGAAACAAAATTACGGCAAACAATTTACATTAATTGCTTACAAAAATTTCAACGTTAGACAAAATTAAATCACTATCTCCTTTCATACAAATAATTCACTTCAATTTTTCATACTTTTTCATTACAGTTTTTTTTGTTATTAGTTAATAAGCTTTGATATGAATGTTGTATAAAATCAATTTTCTGTATTGATATTCCAATATTGTTTTTATTTTTTTTATTAGTTTGTAGGTAATAAAGTTAGTGGAAATTAAATTTCGTTTGATATTTTTTCCAAGCGGAAAAATTATGATAAGATAGACTTGGAGTTAGTGAAGAGAAGAGCGAATGAGAAAACGTTTAACCCGTTGACTGGCACTTGGAAGCAAACCGCAGCGAGCGTCTATCCATCCTTCATCCGGTAACAGCTGTCTCAAAATGTGAAGGCGCCGAAGAATCTGAAAGCAATATCGTGCGATGTGCGTCTACGACGACGGGGAGCTGGGAGCAAAGCACCAAAGAAGTCAATGGCGAGCGTAAAAAGGCAAGGAGTCTGCAGGAAAAAACAACGAGGAAAGAGCGACACCACGGCGAACCGGGGAAAAGGACCGGAGAACGAGATAAAGAAAAATGACGAAAACTTTTCCCCGAGTCCTACATCGTTACGCCGACGACTCTTCTTTTGACTAACCCAAGCTACTTGTACTCGATTCTCCAACTCGATTCATTCCTTTTCTTTCTTATTTTATTCCTTCCCATATAATTTTTTCCTCTCACTTTATTTTATATTCAAACAAAAAAAAAAAAAAAAACAAGAAACGAAAAGAGAATAAAGTCAAGAGACAAATCTTTTCGTTCTCTTCTTCCCAAACGTTTGTTTTTCTTATTCCAAAACCGTCGAAGTGAGTCATTGATTTTATTTTACATCTTTTTGAAAAGCATTTTTGTATCTGTACTATACTCATTCTAATTCGGAATTAATTTTCGTCATTTATTTAGGTCATTTTTTGGACGATCATAATTGGGTTTGCCTCTCTGACACAATGTGCGGCAAAAAGGGTTCAACTTCGTCAGCGATAATACATTAAATGAAAACTCAGCTCGGTTGAACGATAAATATTGGCTTCGTTGGGAAGATGTGCTTGGAAAGCGCCACTTGCGAGTAATGGCGCCCGTCCGCCCTGCGCCGCCCATCGCCCCCCGGAGCCGGCATGCTCTCTTTCTGTTCGACCCTGCTCCTCCGGCACCTTGCGTGCCCTCTCAGGCTGCCTCTTTCATCCCCTTTTCCGTCTTTTTCTTCGTCCCCTCCCGTCCACTACTCCGCAACCCCGTTACGAGTTCCATCCCATTCAAACGTATCCTATTCCATCCTTTTCACTGCACGATACTATTTCTGCCGGCGCGTCTCGTCCCGCGCGTTTCGCCTCCTTTCATACGCCAGAGAATCCTCATCCTGCCTCGGACTTTAAGGCTGCTGCACACGCGAAACGCCTCGACGGACTTTGCAATTCGCATTGTATTTTTATTAATGCCCCCGTGCATGTCGGCATTTCGCTGTTGTATCGACGTTCCGAACCTCCTTTTTTTCTTTCCTCTCCATTTTTCTCTGCCCCGATCAAATGACAAACTTATCCGACCAAAAAATCATCTCTAGTTTATCCTCCCATCTGAAACACATCCCGTTTCATTCGATTATCGTGATTTTCATCTTCCATCTGATAATCAGAATTTCGTTAATTCTTTTTTCCGTCCCTCCCCCTGCTATTATGAAAGTTTGATTTAATTGGATATTTGCGACCGACCGAATCTCCATTTGGCTCAGCAACAAATCACCCGGAAATGTAATTTTCGTTTGAAAATGATCTCAAGCTTGTAATGACAAATTTCGCGTGAGGCGAGTGTTTTTCGTGTTTAGGGATGAAATGAAAGGGGATGAAGAATAACGAAATGAAGACAAGAGACAAAAGGTCAATAAAAAGTCAATGAAAGGAAAAAAGGTATAAGGAGAAACGAGCAGAATGAAGAAGTGCTACGAGGGGGGCCGCATTACGTGTGCAGAAAAAAAGGAGAGCCGGGGCGGGTTAATTCACTTAATGAAACGAAGCCGCAGCGTCTCTCTCGTCGTGTTCGAATTCGTGGCGTAAATATTGCACGAAAACGTAGTGAGGGGGGCGCGTCGGATTCTTTCGCTTTCGCCACCTCTTGAGCAATACTTCGTCAACGTGTAGCGCATTGCCTTTATTTATTCATGTTGGAGCGTCGACGACCGGGACCTGCGGGGGTTTGGAAATTCAAAGGGATGCTCGGAATAGCGGTGCGGCCGAACGAGTGCCGGAGGAGAAGGTGGTAGGTTGTAATACCTCGGTGGTAGTGCCGGCAGCGAGCTCTTCTAATGATGACATTTAAATGCAGTAGCGCTTGTTCGACGCTTCGTGGCGCGTCGACTAGCAACGAAACGTCAGAAGAATAAAGACGCATCCACACAGAGAGATGCAACTTTACTAAAAGAGAGCATGGCAAACTGAGATAAAATGCAAGAAAAAAAAAAAGAAAAGAAAGAAATAAAGAAAGAACAACAAGAGGCAAAATAAAGTTTTATGGGCTGAAAAATGTAGCAGGATCGATTGGCTGGCGGGACACGCAGGATCGCGATTTTCTTAGCTCGGCCCGAATTTTCATCGCGCTGAATTATTGATTTCTTTTGTTGTCAGAAGGCTCTCGAGAACAAAGGACAAGATTCGGATAACGATGCGAGTGATGCGACAGGAATGATAGGATGCAAGAGGTGTACCGCGGTGGCGCTAGCAATGGTGACTCCTGGTTACGATCAGGACCCTGCCAGCGGGGTTGCCGATTACACGACACATCAGGACCAGGCGCAATTTGAGGCCGACAAGAGGGCCGTCTACAAGCATCCCCCTGTTCCCGCTGCTCGCCCTCCTATTTGAAAGATGCGAGCAAGCAACTCAGAGCTCCGACAATTCCATGTCCGAGAGCTTCAACATGGACATTCAGGCCTTCGTCCAACACCAAGAAAGAGACCGAAAACCCTTCCTCATCAATGACCCAGAGATTGACGGCTTGGTAAAAGAGACTCACTTTTATCTCCCACTTTTCAGACATTTTATTGCATTTTTTTTTGTCACTCGAGATTCAGTCTTATATTGGATTTGTTTTTTAGTATGTTATTTTTGTTATCATTTTAGAATTGATAAAAAGAAAGTTGTAAATATAGCGGTAAAGAATTGCCGATAGTTTAATTGATAAACAATTATTGGTGACATTGAATTAAAAATGGTTATTTCCAGATGATCAAGGCGATTCAGGTTTTAAGAATTCACTTGCTAGAGTTGGAGAAGGTGCAAGAGTTGTGCAAGGACTTTTGCAACAGGTACATAACGTGCCTGAAAGGCAAAATGCAAAGCGAAAATCTGCTACGGAGCGATTACAGTCATCATGGTCACGATTTGGGTCCGTCCAGTGGAAGCAACGGCAGCAGTCCCCTACAGGTTAGACGCTTATTTGCGCGCAGGGCTTCCCACCCTGTTCCCTAACCTAAGTAGATATCCTTACGGGAAAAGAAGCGCACGACGATCGTTCCACGTAACTAATCGTTATCCAGATGGAGAACCGCTTGCAGTACTAACCCATTAATTTTAGTTCAGTACCATCCCGAAGGATTGCTAAAAATTCAAAGTCAAACGTTGTTTTTTTTGCAATCTTGAATCGATCTTGAAACATGACTAACAAATAGTTACAACCCTCGGTGTAAGAACAAGCGTACCATTTACATGAATCCCAAAGTTCAGTTTATTTCATTCGATTTCGATTTTGCTTTTTATCGTTTCAAACGCCAAGACCAAGTAAGTGGTACGCCCTGTTCCCTTAGATTAGATAGCTCTATCTGGAGAAGCTCTCTCGCATGACGGTAACTTTTGAAGGTGGAGGAATGTTGAGTCGGGCTTCTTTTAAGTACAATAGAAATCCCATCCCTGCTCTCTGACAGCTAGTTGCAACATATATTTGCCAGGTGCTGTCATCTACAGGCAATGATGTTGAGTCGGGAGCTAACGGACTCAGAGTGAGCAGAGGAGATCCGCTGTCAGAGAATGGCAGCGCAAGTCAATCAGTCAATCAGGCCGACGGTGCAATTGAACGACCATCCTCTGCGTCCACGGCTCATCCCTCCATCAGGTCCAATAGTCCGGACCACGACGATCCATCCTCGCCTTCCACGATCCACGGTGGCACACCGCTGTCCCAGATCGGCACTCATCCAGGTGTCCCGACTGGTGATATTTATTTGGGTCAAGGTAGATCATCTTTTTCAGCCCGCCAACAAATTGACTATTTACATTTTTTTTTCAGACTCATCACATTCTTGTTTATTTTCCTCTCATTTTGTTTCCTTTTCAATTTGAATTTGTTTCCAATTGTCATTTCCCCTTCCTTTGACACAACCTAAGAGATAATAAACAAATCGTAGAGTGAAGTTAGCTACTTTCATTCTGACTGTTTTGAAAAGTATTAATATAGTAGTCAACTCCAACGTCTAACTCAAGAAGATACGATTTCGTTAACTGGTCTTAGATTCTGAATTGTTTTTGGATAAACTAAGAACGATGAACGGTAAATTTCAAGTTAAACGTAGTTAATTTTCTAGAGTAATGTAAAGTTTAATTATTTTCTCGAGTTTACGTTCGATTGTTTTTTGTTTTCAACATTTAATTGAATTGTTTTAAAAGTATAAATGAAAAGTGTGCTTTTGAAAATCAAGTTCAATTTATCCTTCAATGATATCAAGTTGTAATTAAAGTCATTCGTTCACGCTTCTAGACGATTATAATACAGTGGATATTCGCAACAGGATTTATTTAGAAGAAGCCAGCTTTTGGGGTCTTATTGTGTTGATTGAACGCGAGAACGAAGAACGAGAATCAAGGCGAATAAGAAACAGGCGTTACATTGGTCAGACGTTGTTCCCCAACACAACAAAATTATTCAATAAGTTATTCCTCCTATTCCTCCTTATCTTATCAACATTTTGTTTATCCTTTTCCACTGTTTCTCTTGATCTTGAACTTTAACTTGAATTATAATTCATAATGCGATTATGACAAATGATATGAAAAAAAATTTTTTAATAGACTTTGAATTTTTTCCAGACATTACTGTTGCTGGATCGCCCTCTCCTGCACCTAGCGAGGATGAGGACGAAAATTATGGCGGTGGCGGTGCTTCAACGACAGGTCACAGTGGTAGTCACGGAGGAGCCAAGAAAGGGAGACAGAAGCGCGGAGTTTTGCCAAAGCAGGCTACTAATATTATGCGTGCCTGGCTTTTCCAACACTTAGTTGTAAGTTCCAAGTCCGTGCCAAAATTTGATGGCCGTGTATAATGCTTGTTTTTCAGGGGGGATGTAAATGAAAATTGTCTTTGTTCCAGCACCCTTACCCAACAGAAGACGAGAAACGACACATTGCCAGCGAGACGAATTTGACGTTGCTCCAGGTGAACAACTGGTTTATAAACGCACGTCGACGTATTTTGCAACCAATGTTGGACGGCGCGGGCGCTGAGGCGATACCGCGACCGAACAAACGGAACAAGGTTACGAAGCACGTAGTGCAGCAACAGCACCAGCAGCAACATCAACAACAGTCGAATTCACAGTCCGGCGGTTGGCAGTCGGACGAGTCCTCGAACGACTCAGGCTCGAGCGACGCTGGCCACCGTGCCAAGGACGCAAACGACAGCGACGACGATGACGACGACGACGATGACCTCCACTGACCTCCGCCGAGCATACGTCATACATCAACCTCTTTGCGGTACCTTCAAACCCAGTTGCTCACTACAGTATTAAGGTATTTGAGACTAGTTATCGCTTTCACTGTCAAATACGTATATGTTCTCGCGATTATCGGGAGTACTTGGCTTGAAGTTATCATGCTCGTCGTAACATTGCGTTCCACTTCCGACGAAAGCGAGAGGATGACAGCAAGAGGACGAGTGAGAATAAGCGAGTCAGCTAATTAACGGAGACAAAGTCGGTGTTTCAGCGAGACGGACATCGAAATCATGTTCCTCAATGTATTAAAAGCCACCGTTAATCGTTTTGTGAGATAGAAAGAGAGAGCGTGAGAGAGTCAGAGAGAACGAGATAGAGAACGCGCTAAGTTGATATTTTTTTAAAGCGACTGCCAGAAAAAAATTGACCAAGGACTTGTGTTTCTGTTCCTTGTTGAATCGCGTTTTGAGTTCACTTGTTGTACGATTAAAAATGATACAACCTTATTTTTAACCGAGATCGAAATATCGACGCTGTATTAACTTATAAGTTTTTGGAATGCGCACAAATGGAATGGTAAAAAAATGGATTTAATTAAAAGCCTTATGAAATTTCAATTATTTTTTTATTCTAATTGTATTGGCGAGAGTTCATTTCAAAGATTATTTTTTTAGTATAAATTATTGTGACATCATTTGTAAAAGTTAAATTTTTATGGAAAATATGATTTTTCGTCTTTCGATTGAAAGCTGTTGATTTTCAGTTGTTGTTATGATGTTCATCGAATTTTTTTATGAATACTGTTGAAAAGACGTTTGCGACATTTGCTTACACACGATCAGGCGTTTTGTTTGAACGATAAATGACGAAATGAACAACCGGTGGCATGTATACGACATAGTTTTTAAGCTTCGAAACTTTATGCCTCTATGTTTAGTCGACGTACATCAGCCGAGTACTACATCTTCTTAACATTATTTTACTGCTCTTCTATAAAACCTTCCAAGGTTTACCAAGACTGATAACTGTTACCAGTTATTTATTCATACATCAAACATTGTAAATTGTCATTTTATATACCTTCGAATATAATTTTATTAAATTTTTCCTTCAAGTCGCTCAAGTCATCTCTTTGATAATAAATCAATTTTTATTTCCAGTTCTGACTTTGTTTTATTAATATATAATAAAATAAATTAGAAGAACTGCGAAAACAACCAGCCATGTCACGTTTTAGAACCGCGAGTCATAAATATCGTTAACAATTAAGCAGATTTGATTAATTGTGTATCCTCGAATAATTTGTGCCATTTAAAGAGTGTGGTAACTTCCATGCGTAGTTTTTATTTGGCGTCGCAGTTACATAGCGAAGTGCTGTTTTTTGATGATAATAACATTATTGATATTGATATAGAAAATAATAAACGATACTACTTAAAACGGAATATATATGAAAAAAGTATATATATATAAATATAATGATTATATTTTTAAACTCTAAGTGTCGTCTCTGTACATGTGCCGCAACTTACGGGCTGGTACTGCTGTACATAATACGAAAAACTAAACTGTTACTGATTAACACAGATCGAAATCGATTATTAATTATTAAATTTTAGCACGAATTTTGTCAACCCCCTCCCTCCTCTCCCAAAGCAAACAGCTACAAACAAAATACGTAATTGTGAAGAATTATGAACATGATATTTAAATCTTTAACTAATGTTATTGCATGTGTGCGTTTTCGCAGGAGGGATATACGAATATGAAAAAAAACCAATATCCTATCTAGATAATAGAGCACCAAATTATAAGAAATATAAAAGTGTTCGTGTATTCCTTCGACTTTATTACAAATTTTTCGCAATCGTTCATTTTCTCTCGTTTTATCCTCAAAGATGCCTCTCAATTGTTAAGCAATCAAAAGCACACTGAAAGTAATAGATTTATTTCTGCTCCGAGACACAGCTTCCATTAGTGAATTAGTTACCGTTTCGTAACTTCGGCCGGTTTTGTTGTAACGAGAATGATTTTGTATTGTTGAACTACAACCCGACTGAACTGAATGCAGCTCTAGTAGTGTGTTTTGCGTGCACCTTGTGAATCAACTTACATGCCCCTAAATAATCAAAGTTCTTGTGTACTTTTTGTCAGATAAGCATAATAATTACGCACAAGAATCAATTTTCAAATCTTTAAAATGACGCTCGACAGCTCAAAGACCTAAATGCTCTTGTCATCGAAAGTCGGCCCTAGAACGTTATTTGTGTGTGAGTGTGTGTACATTATACTCAGCAATAAAGATGCTCGACGGTGTCTGGTGCAATACAACTTGAAAAGTAAAATTTGGCCAATATTTTGTATGATTTGCAATAGGAAAGTAAATAAAAAAAAAAGGATTAAAAACTAAAGCAAACAAAAGTAACTGAATGTATCTAGAATGCGTCAATTTTATGTATCTCCTTGTTATTGATGTCTGTGATAAAACATCCTTCATTGTCCACGCATAGCAGATCTGGATTTATTTTGTATATCCATATATATATTTTATTCGAAAAGCTTCTGCGACTGAAAAACCAAATCAAACGATCTGATCGCAATAATTAATCGATGACTGGGAATACTCGGAACCAAGCACCAAATAATGATTGACAACAAGTGGGAAGTTCAGGGGGTTTGTCGCGTTAATTCGATGTATCGTGATTTACCTGATATAACAAAGTAATAATGTACTTTATTGAACTAGACTAATGACGAAGGCGTAAATTAAGAGGTAGGGTTTAAGGCTGAACCACGTATACGTATGTGCTGCGGCACCAGACGACTGTGATAGCTCGGTGGGCGGTGCCCAGCCTCCTACTTTATATAATGTAACTTGTATTCTGAACATTATGGAGCCATAATTTAGCAGAAGAATTGAACAAACAAGAACAGAAACTAAATTAAATTTACTAAATAGCGAAGCGAAGGAGGAACTGAAACAATAAAAATTATATGTATAATATTGGTAAATATAGAAAAACACAAATAATTACCCAAGAGGTTGATTGTGAGAACTGAAGCAAAGGGAAGAAAAAAGGAGAAAACTTTGTCCAGACACAAGTGCGTTGTAAAGTCAGAATAAAAAACAAACAGATGAAAAGTTAAGGCGTCAAAGATGAAGATGACTAAAATATTAGTAGCGTAATGTTTGCGAAAGGTCCTAAAGTTATTCGAACAATTGCGTTGTATTTGTAGACTAACGCGCAATGTGCGGATCCTGCCTAAACCATTCAATTACGAACATTCGCGCCGGAAACGCTTCGCGAGGTCTGACATTTCCTTGCAACCTGTAAATACTTTCCCTATCTCGATTTTCCAATTTTTGACATGGGTTCGATTGTAACTGGTCAAAGATTTGAATTGTCTACGACCTGTCTTGGGAACCGTTTCCGACGTCGTTTTGAACACACTTTTTAAATCATAAGTTACAACAAAAATCCACTACGCTCGATTGCGCATTGCATAATAAACAAAATTTTTAGATTAACGATCTTCTTTCTCTCGTGTAAATCTGCGCTCTGTTAATTAAGTTTTACTGATAGAATAAATGCCATCACGCTTGAAATATAATGTTGTATTCTTTCTTGTGTATCACATTTTAACTTTTGATCTCATTAAACGATTTTCCATTCCAACATTCATTAGGTTGATTATACTTTAAGGATTTTGAGTTCACACAAAACGATAGGATTAGTAAAATAATAATTTATTAATATACATATGATACATTACAATTTTGACATTAAGCACAGATAAACGTGTTAATCGGAAATTTGGTATAAAATTAAAAAAAAATTTAATAAATTAATTGGCACAAATTAAAGTTTAAAATTTTTTCCTCTTGTTGACATTTGAACCAAACTTTTAGTGATGAAAATTGAAAAAGTGTTGTTTTTTCAACAAAATAAAACACAAAAAATTTAAGTATGTAATTATAATTATTTTATAGCATCTAAATGTTTCTTGTTTAAAAAATCTAGTCACAAACGTAACATAATACTTGAATTAAATGCCACAGTTTATCCATTTATTCAAATGACACCCAGACTTTTTATGCATACTAAAATACGTTAATTATTCCAAAGTCTTGAAATTGGTTCGTCGTTTCAGGAGATAGCTCGGCTTCCGCAGTCTTGGAGTCGTTGTTGGTATTTCTTTACAGATCAATACTTCGGCTGCAATTAAATTGTAGTCATTTTTTTAAACCCAAAATTTGATACTTACATTTTATTGATCATGATGTAAATGTGATTGAAACGCCGATGAAAAGTCTTGTTTTCACAAATGAAAGTTAAAATCATGAAATAATTAACTACTGGTTTATTAATAAAAACTCACAAAATTCAAATAAAAAATGATTTATTCTTTGAGCCAACAAAACTGTGTGTGAGAAGTTCAAAAATTGTATGTACACATTACAGATGGTAATTGTTTTTTGATAAATAAAATGAACGCGAGTAGTGTGTATAAAATATGAAGTCTTACTTAATTCTTAATTCTAAGTGTCAATAGTTTAAACGTCAATATTACATTACATTATAGAAATTGTCACCGTAATAATGTATGCAAACTGATAATTCTTTGTTTTGAAACACATCTTTTTAGAGTTTCAAAAATTGATCTGTTTTATTATTTACAAAAAGTTCAAAATTAGGAAAATCACGTGAAAAGTGTTCAAGTTGTATCATTGCGAGTCTTACCTCGAGTCAAATAATATACTAGCTCTCGAATTTATAAACCACACTACAACGAACGAAACTGCTGCAACTGTGCCACCTAGAACCATACTCAATTTTTCCGCAGCTGGCGAGGGTTTCAAGAACATCCTTACTCCGAATGTTTCCCACACGGACTCAGTCCATGTGGAATACAAACCAGATTTAAAATCATACCCTGAAAAATAAAAAATACATGGCAGGATAAAAATTTTATTTCACTAAAAAACTATTTTTTTTATTGTGCGAATATTCATACCTGGAATAATAAATGCCGGGCTAACTGCTGCACTGTAACTTACAGTTGAATTAATACAAATTCCAGTTTGATCAAGACCACTCATCCATTCCAGGTGTTGATCATAACAGTCCGACGAATTCTTCAGTGGAACTACATCGCCTGTGAGAAGTTTCATCGCCTGGCTCGTGAAATACGTTGACGGATTTTCAGCTCGCGCCACACTTATGTATAATGGCAAAAGGTAGTCAGGAATTTTGGTATCCGGAACTGAAGCTGCTTCGAACAGCTCGCACTTTGCACTGATCAAGTAACAATCTAGAATAAGTCCCAATAATTTTCTGACTCCGTTAACATGAGCAGTTATTTCACTTTCCGGAGGAGTATTTCCTGTTACAGTTCTGTAAAGCTCATTGCCAAGTGCAATTGACACGTTGAGCAGAGTTGAGATCAATTCTTCCGGATCACTAAAAATTAATAACCGATTTTAACCATGCCAAATTTGTAATTTGCGAAGTAATTATACGAAACAAATAATTCTCATGTAATCTACCTTTGATATCCGACACGGCTGCCATCATCCAACATACTTTCGTAAAAGTTGTTGTCGAACTTGTCTCCGTGACTGGCAATAACCACTACAGGTAACTTGGGTTTCTCCTTGAGGAATCTTTGAATCGAAGCAGGTGGAACGCTGCCTGGCAATATCTGAGCGGACAAATTTGACGCCAGTCTTGAAACTAACTTGAACTTATCGTAATTGCTCGCGTGTAGATAAAACTTTTGTTTCTCGTTTCTGCGCAATTGTCCTAACTCAACGACTCCAGAGATATGTTCCAAGGTAAGATTCTGACCTCCCAGGGCGTGGAATTTATTTTCCTTGAGATCATAAACCAAACGACTGGATCCTATGTAATCCAGCGATTCTCCGTTCAAAATAGAAAACACCACGTTGGTTTCTGGAACAAAAAGGTGAAAATAAAGTTCCATTTTTATATGACTATAAGAACCAAATTTATGTGAGCGTTAAAATACATACTAGTAACAGTAGCGTTGAGTTGTTTCAAGTATAATGCGGTCGCCATAAGCGTGGCCAATCCAGTGATCGCACTTTGAGCACCAGGAACAAGATCATTGTACATCGAGTTGGCGTCAAGTCTTGCGAGGACCATTATCACTGACTCCGTTCGGTCCTCGAAAGGCTTGAGTGCCCAGTGAATATTTTTGTCGCCCATTGGATCGCAGAAGAGAACAGAATTAAAGATGGATTTGCTGCGTTTCAAACAAGCCTCGGAATTAACTGCTGCGCTCATGAACGACTTCATCTCCAAAGCACATAACGAACGTTCGTGCTGAGTCTCTGGGGAATGCGCGTTGTATTTCAGGTAACAGGATTTTATTTCTTCGAGGAGAGTGTCATTTTGTAGAAAAAACATTGGAAATGGCCAGTCTTCTAGTAACAGTGATGAGCCGTGGGGATTCCATGGCTTTTCGTTGGAGCACGAGTTTTCTATTCCAGAATACCTGAAATTATTGTTCCAAATCGTTTAACTAAATATTTTGAATCAAAATTATTTAAACTAAATATTTTAAATCGAAATTATTCAAACAGAAATAATTTTAACGTAACGAAATGCTTTTTATATTATTTTGATTATTTATTTATTATAATCAACTTTTACCTATTTGGGCAAGTATCTTCGGGGGAATAAAAACTCGGAGCACTTGTTGTAATGTTGTCTGCAAGTAGAACACCGTTTATAATTCCAGTACTACGAAGTCGAACGAGGTTGTCTCTGTTGAACATATCAAATCGGAGCACCACAGAGTAAGTTCCAGCGGTAGCATTGTGCTCGAGCCACCTCAAGTCTGACTCCTTTTCGATAATGTGAATCACGCCTACGCTCCCTGACCTTTCAGCTGCAGAATGTACAATTTCGTTAGTAACACAAACACGTTACAGGTTTAAAAAAAGAAATATTTTTGTTCCAATGCGATTCCCAAACAGGAAGATTATTTTGAAATATCTGCAATAGAACACCAGTAAGTGAATGACTTACAAGAACAGCCAAACTGATGTGTTCCATTGTGTCGTCGAAAACATGCCGAAACTCCTTCGATGGGCATGTAAATCATGTCCTTGATTCGCGTAGCATCGACTGTGAAAAAAATTGTTGAAATTTATTGGTATTTTCCTGGTGACAATATTAAGATGACTGATTAAACAAAGGGACATAACCAATCGCTCACCGATACTTGATAGAACACATATTAACAGCAAGCAGAGGCATATCCGTGTCATTTTTAAGTTTGAGTGTTGTAAACGGTGTTCACAAGGCAGACAAAAGTTGCGCCGTCGAGTAGTAGCATTTGCGGCGGCCAACTTTTATTTGGCTGAATAAAAAAGTGACATCCCTATACACACGGAACACTTTGCGCACTTGGCTTTACTTGACACTGTGTTGTGTCACGATCGCGATCTTGTGCTCTAGGTTAGCTTGAGTTCTGCGAGATGAAAAGCAACCAATGGCAAAGTTTGGCGCGAAATTCAAACGGCAAAGTTGTCATTTCGAAGCAAAGTCTACATTCTTGTTTGTTTCTTTTTTAGGCGTCACTTTAAATTGCGAAAATTAATTTTTGTTTTTCATATAAATTTTTAGTTAAAGTTTATACGTTTTTCGATGATTTAGGAGGAAAATTTTTTTTGATGATGGCCGTTTGATTTTTAGGGGTAAAAATCGTTTGTTAGTGAGGAATGAAATTTGAACCTACTCATTTAAATTGATTGAAAAATTATGACACTGGCTAGAATTTGATCGCCAAAGTCTCGTTTCTTTTGATGTACGTCCTGACGCAAGTTTGACATTTCTCCTATTTCGCTAATAAAATCTGACATTGACCTAGTTCGGCTGTCCGACTTTTGCACGAGTTGCATTTTACAACCCCAACCCCTTTCTTGAGACGCGACAACCAAACAAGATACACGCGCTCTTAGTAAAATACAAAATAAACTACAATTTTGATTATTAACTTTAAGTTTATCAACCTCTTATAATCAAGAGTTGAAATAATTATCCGAAATCCATTTGTCATTGAAAGCTCGAGGATAATGATTTCAGGTTGAAGGTTAAAATTAAAAACGTCTTTTATATTGTTGCTTTATTTTGCAATTTCTCATTTTATGTTATTTAAAGTATTAATTTTCCTAGATTATTAATGTTTTTTAATCAAATGTACATAGGCGATAAAACATTAAAAATCGATTTATTCCGCACAAGCGATTACGGTTTTGTTTACGTTGTACTTGAAATGTGGGAACACGTGCACCTCACATAAACATATATATATTGCAAAGTACAGTGTGCGTCGGCTCACGTATATAACACAAGCATCTAACGACGTCACAACAGTTTCAATGGAGACTCGCCTTGAGCGTTCAGTTCGGAGCGTCAAGTTGTTATCAGCTGGTTGAATTCGTGGTTTTTGATGTTTTATCGGTATATTTGTTGTGAAAAAAGTTGTAATTGCAAATCAAATTGTGCCGATCAAATCGTCTATTAATGGTGATGAAAAAGTGACGTGTAAAACAGTGTCATTGGGTGTAAATTTTTGTTAACATTGAATTTCAATTTGAAAAATCGTTTCAAAAAAAAAGTGCAAACATAATTTTTTATTAGAAAAAAGCTACCAAGTCAAATTTTTGTACACGCACAAAACCAGAGGATAGATTGGTGAAAAAGTAGGGAGATTTAATTTTGACGGTTGAAAAAGTGATTTTTCATTGATGATT
Organism: Trissolcus basalis; assembly: GCA_025266255.1. Lineage (NCBI taxonomy): Eukaryota > Metazoa > Arthropoda > Insecta > Hymenoptera > Scelionidae > Trissolcus > Trissolcus basalis. The sequence goes on from JAAMPD010000070.1 coordinate 97,629, forward strand.
GCTGCTTTTTGGGAAGAAGTTTGTGATAGGAAAATCATGGGGGAAGGTAAGAAATTATTATGGTAACCTTGAAAATTAAGTTCAAGATAATATCAGTTTTTTTTTGTTACATTTTCAGACAGGCAAACATGTGACCTTAATGCGTGCTTTAAAAATTTGTACGAGTTGGCAAAAGGAAACATAGAGGATGAAACAAACGCATCCAGAATAATCAAAATATTGGACGATATTTGTGAAAACAAAGATAATATTTCCAAAGGTAAAAATTATAGACTTTGTTTGTAATATTAAAAACTTTTTTTTCAATTCTACTTTTGCATATATTGTTATATGCGTCTTTTTTTATATTTGTATACATAAGCATTGATTTTATTTCTTTTTTTCAGAAAACATAGACGTTTGTATGGATGATATTTTTCCACCTTTATTAAATCAAAATTACTTATCAGTAGCCACAAAAGCATCACAAACAATAGCGGAAATAGCCAAAAATGAAAAAGGGAGAGAAAAATGCTCAACTGTCAGCATAGTGAATAAGCTGACAAATAACTTGAACAATTCTAACGATATTCCACTTTTGACCCAGACTTCAAGGGCTCTTGGAAATATTTGTTATTATAATCGTAATTATTCATTTTTATAACTTTATTAAATTGTATCACATTTATTAATCTTCATTGTCAAACAAGTTTATTTTTATAAGTTTCAAATGAGTTTTTCTTTCAGAAAAAGGAAAAGACTTGATCAAAGAAAAAAATGGCTTGAAAAGCATTTTAGATTTAATAACCAAAGGCCTAAGTTTGGGAGATGTTGAGGGTGCTGATTATTTGAGAGATGTTTCTGGCGGATGTTTAATCACATTCCTTACAGACCAAGAACATTTGTTAACGCAGGTTTGCTGAAACTTAAAATCATTGATTTATTGATTAATAATGGAATTGCAATACAAATGTTTGTAACTCGAGATATATGTGAATATTTTTGGCAGGCCTTGGAAGAGGGATTAATGTCTATAATCTGCAGTGTATTGGACATGAATTCTGGCCGGGCTCATAATGCCAAAATCAAGGCGCTACTCATGTTGGGGGTGTTGAACGATAATAATATACAATTCATCGACACACATTTGACCAAAATTTTGGTGAATATCCTAGAGACGGATGATTCGGTTGAGGTTTTGGAAATGTGTTTGGAAGTGCTGCGTGGTCAAGCTGAAAATGGTAGATTAATGAAATGAAATTAAAAAATTCTGAAAAAAGATACTACTATTATTATTTATAACAATTTTATGAAATATTCATTGTAAATTTTGTCTTTTGTTTAATTTTTTTAGAACAAGTAAAAGAAGATTTAGTAGCGTTGAATGCCTGTGACATTATATTGAACATCCTTGAAAAATTTGAAAACGAGGCTATGGACGAAGAAATACGATTGATTGTTAAATATGGCTCAGATCTTATAGTTTGCATCACTACAGGAGGTAAAATTACATCCAACCATTTTTATAAATTAAATGAAGTACTTAATTTAAATGAAAGTGTAATTATATTTAAAAATCTAATATTTAGATAAAAGTATGGAACGGCTTTATGCCGATGGAAATGGGAAGGATTATCTAAGGCTCATGGGCTGGTTGGAGAAGGAGAATGAGGACCTTCAAACGATGGCAGTTTTGACTGCGGGCAATTTCGCTCGCTTTGATCAGCATTGCGAGTGTATGGTTCGTCAAGGGATTCACCTCAAGCTGCTTTCCGCAGTTAAGAAAAATAACAGCCAAAAAAGCAGCATCCGTTTACAGCACGCTCTACTGAGTGCTCTTCGTAACCTTGTGATTTCAAAGACAAACAAAAGAATTATTTTGGATAGTGGCCTCATTGAAGTTCTACATCCCATGGTCGATATTCCAACATTCCCTGTGGTTTTCAAATTACTTGGCACTTTGCGCATCGTTATTGATCACCAACGTGAGTACAAGTCAATAAAAATCATTTTGGTTTGGAAATCAATTAATTTATACGAAATTTGTTCTACAGAGGAAGCAGCAACTGAATTGGGAAAGAAGAAAGATCTGGTCAAAAAAGCTGTTTCATGGGCAGGCACGAAAGATCACCCTGGTGTTGAAGGCGAGGCCAAACGTCTGCTCAGTTGGCTCATCATCAATAGCAAGTCTGTTTCAAAAAATGACAGACAGATAATGTAATATTATAAAATTTAATATAATTCTTATGTTTGGTTAAATTTATTTCAGAGACAAAGAGGTGATACAAATTTTAACAGAGCACAACGCAATAAAACATCTTGTGAGCATGCTGACCTCAGAATATGTGGCTATGCAAAATGAAGCTCTCCTTAGTCTAATCCTCACATGTGCCATGAATTTGTCTACCAATTTGTCAACCGAGGAACAATTAATTGAATCAAACTTAGGCGAAAAACTGAGTAGTTTTCTCAATAATAATGCAGCTCAGCTTGAAGCACCGATGATCAAAAATGTGTTGCTATTAACAGAAACTCTAATTAAATCAGGTATTATTATTTAAAATTTACGTAACTTACAAGAACATCTGTTACTTTTTGGGTTTAATTAAATGTTTTTAAATGTTTGTCAATTTCAGAAATTATGGCAGATCATTTGGTCAAAACCTCATGGCCTACTGCTCTGGTAACTCAAATCAAGTCTTCCGACGACGAGATCAAAAGTCGCATTAAAAAGTTGGAGGACTTCTTCAAACCCATGCACGCTGTCTAAGCTAGACTAGGTGTCTGAAATATGTTCTCGGAGTGCAAAAAGTGCTCAATTGTCTCAAACCAAAAAAACCCAACTTGACAAAAACAATTGTGGATCTATAATTTCAAGAGAAAGAATCGTTTAACAGAGAAATATTTTTGGACAAAGTAGTTACGCATCATGGATGTTTATGAATGTCTCTTGGTGATCTGTACATATGATTATTAGCTGAGTACAGGTCGAACAATCACACAGCAAAGCATTTAACGGCAATTATGAAGTTACTAGAGCAAAAGTATTACCTAAGCTGCCATATACTCGAAATATATTCTTCCACTTGACAAATCTTCCGTAAACGTCTGAATTGGCACAAAAAAAGCGAATAGATTTATTTTTACAATCGCACAACGCAACCTCACGTCAATTCAGATTTAACAAAAAAAAAAAAAAAAAAAAAAGGAAAAAAATAAAATCAAATGAGATATATTCTTTATTTTAATATGAATGTTCGTATTTTATTCAGCTCGTACAAAGTTTATATGTATACAACATGTATGATGTTTAAGATGTATTTATTTATTGATGAATAAAAGTTTTGATGTCAAGTTCGAGGCTGTTGAGAGCGTATCTTAATTATCGAGAGATTTACGTAATATTATAAAACTTGATGTACTAATTTCAAAGTTTAATTCAAACTTAAAGATGTGATCAATCGAAATAACTTTCTATTAAGTGTTTAAATACTCGGTAATTATATTGTTACACTCAGTTAGCAATCGTCGTATATAAGATTATTCGCTTGATTATTTTTGATTGGGAAACTAACCGAGTAATGTATGAGTAAATTATTTTTTAACAATCTAGATGTCAAATTTAAAACATCCTTCAACCTCCGAAGAGCATTAATGAAACTTTTTGCAGTGAAAGTTGTCAATATCGGTTGTGATGTAAAAACGATTACACGCGATTCAACTTTTCATGTCAGGAACGACTTTGCCTGTTACATGACAAAATTAAAATCTTTAGAAAATACTCCTTTTTGCATAACGTATTTGCATGAAAAAGAAAGGCGAAAAATACGTTACGCCAAAAATAGCAAAACAGTTTAGAAAATAAAATTTTTATTTACCCAAGCAATAACGTCAGTTTTATTATTATTAATTAAAAAAAAATATCTAATTTGTTACAAAAACAATAGAAAATACAAATAGCAGACAATTAGAAGT